>JAJMZS010002998.1:0-76271 GCA_023807205.1 Isotricha prostoma | reverse complement strand
ACTTACACCAAATATATTAAAAAAATTAGCAGATTTTCAAGATAGAAGAAAAAATTTAGAATTATTTGAACAAGAAAGATATAAATTAAATTCAGAGTTAAGAAATCAATTTTATTCTGGTTTTGTATTTGATTTTTTAATTTAATTATTTTTCTTCTAATTTTTTTATTTTTTTATATAATAAAAAATATAATATAAATTTTATGTAAATTGAAAAAATTAAATTAAAAAATTTGCTTAATTTCATCAATTCCATATTTTTTTTCAATTTATAAATTTTAATTTATGATATTTGAATATTATTTATATATATATTCTTTTTTCAATTTGTTTTCTAATAATTTTAATTTTTTTATTTATATATATTATTTTTTTTTAATTAAAATGTCAAATATCGATAATACTTTGTATCATAATTTAGAAAAAAATGGAATGCTTTCTTTAACTAAATCAATTATTCAAAATAAACTTTTAGATACTTTAAAAAGTCAAAGTACAACATATTCTTCATTAATTAAAACTTCTGACCAAAAAATCAACTCAAATATTTATTCTTTGATTCGTCTTTCTTTTAGTATAATATCTGATTTTTTATCTAAATTGAATTTAACATACTCATTATCTGCTTTTAATAATGAATCAAAAGATCTATTTTCAAATACATTTATTACATATACAGAAAGCGAAATAATAAATTTATTAAATATAAATATAATGGAAATAGAACATTTAAAAAAAAGTATTTTATCTACAACAAAAGATTCACTTTCATCAAATAATGGAAATATTTCATCAACTTTTCTTTTTTATTTATTAGAAAAAAATTCCATCATTTATAAACAAGATGTAGAAAGTCAAACAGATTCAAATTTATTAAATGTTGAAAAAAAATATAATAATAATTTTTCATCAATTGAAGAAAAACTAAAACAAATTGAAGATAAAAATAATAAAAAAATCAATTTAAAAGAAATTTTATCTTTTCAATTAACAGAAAATAAATTTATTAAATATAAAGAAGAATGTGATAAAAGATATGAAGAACAATTAAATAATGAAATAAATAGATTTAAAAATTTTGAATTAAGTGAAATGAGAATTGAAGAAAATAAAAAATATTCTGAAAAAATATTAAAATTAAGAGAAGATTATGAAAAAGAATTCAAAGAAAGAGAAGAAAGATTAAAAAAAGAATTGGATGAATTAAAAGAAAGAGAGTTACAATTAGAGAAGGAATATGAAATGAAATTAAATCAAGAGAGAATTAAAATTGAAAATATAATTAACTTATTAAAAAATAAAGAAAATTCATTTGATTTAAAATATAAAAATGAATTAGATGAACTTAAAACACAAAAAGAAAGTTTAAAGTTAAAAGAGGAAGAGATTAAGTTAATTAAAGAATCACATAATTCAAAAATAAAAAATGAAATTGAAAAATTTAAAAATGATTATGATAAAAGTTTGATTGATAAACAAAGAAAAATTGAAGAAGAAAGAGAAAATATTTCTCAAGAAAGAATAAAATTAAATAATATTTTCAATAAAAATAATAATTTTATTTATATAAGAGATGATACCTTATCAGAGAATAATGACAATAATAATAATAAAGAAATAATAAATGAAATTGATTCTTTAAAAAAAGATATAAATGATATCAAAAATAAATATTCTAATGCAATTTCAGACAATTCAGAATTAAAGGAAACAATAGATAAAATAAATAGAAATATTCCAATATATCAAAAATATAATCAAAATAATAATAATTCAACTCCTTTAATAGAAAATAATGATAATAAAAATGATTTAAATAATAAAAAAGAAATTCCTTTAGAATATCAAAAAATGATGGAAAAAAATGAAAATGAAATAAAAGCATTAAAACATTCAATAAATCAATTAAAAAAAGAAATTAAAAATAATAATAAAAGTCCTAAAAATTATAATAATATTGAAGATGATACTTTATATTTGTCATCAGGAAATTTCCAAAATTTAAATCAGACAATGCCAATTAAAAAATCTGAAATATTAAATCAAAATAAAAATATAAAAAATGATAATAATCAAATAAAAAATCAAATACAAAACCAGAATAAAAAGATTTCTAAACTTACACCAAATATATTAAAAAAATTAGCAGATTTTCAAGATAGAAGAAAAAATTTAGAATTATTTGAACAAGAAAGATATAAATTAAATTCAGAGTTAAGAAATCAATTTTATCATATAATAAATGAACAAAATCCCATTATTATTGTTAATAAAGAAGTGATAGAAAATAAAAGAAAAAAAATTATTTATGATAATGAATATAATAAAATAAATTATCTAGATAGTTTACAAAATAATTATAGAATTCCAAATCAAAAAGAACAAGATAGAGAAGCCATTCTTATTGACAATAAAACTCCTAATGAACAATTACAAAATAATATATATAATAATAACAAACAAATAAATAATGAATCATATAATAAAGAAATATCAAATAATAATAATAATAAAAATGAAACTTTAGAAAATCAAGACTCAAATAAAAATGAAAAAATGTTTAATCCAATTCATAAAGAAAATAGTGTTCATGATCATATAAATAATACTAGATATGAAAACACTAATGTATATAATAGTGATGATAAAAATGAAAAAAATAATAATAATGAAAAATCACCATTTGAAAGTTTAGTTAATAATCCATCTATACGTTCAAATAATCAAATAAAAAATAGTGAATATAATAGTATAGAAAATATAACAAATGAATCAAAAGAAATTCCAAAAAATCAATTTAGTAATTCCAATTCATATAGAAAAAATGATATTAATTCTCAACCTCAAGTAACAGGAGGAATTGGTGGAATATTAAGCAATAATTATAATAAACAACCATCAAATAATTCAATTCAAGAAGAAATTAATGAAAGTATTGTAAATTCAAGGGTTAATAATAAAAGTATGAACAAATTTCAAAATGTTGATTATCAGAATTATAATGATTCTGAAAATAAAGATGAAATTGAAGAATATAATGATTTCAATTATGATGTAAGTGGTGAAATAGATAAAAAAACAAGTAATGATAAAAAAAATGTTGGAAGTAATAATAAAGTTAATATATCTAATATTAGTGGAATTATGAAAACAAGTATGAAAGAAAGTGAAACTGCAACTAATTTTGATAAATTAATTCCATTAAAAAAAAATAATGAAATTGAAGAAAATATTGATAAAGATAGTATGAGTTATAATGATTTTGAAACTTCAAATAATTTAAAGAAAAAAGGAATTACAGGGAATTCTTCATCTAATAATCAAGTTAAAACAATTAGTGAAGGAGAAATACAAGAAGAAATAATAAATAGTGAAAGTGGAGAAACATAAATTATATAAATCTTTTTTTTTTTTAAATTTGAAAACATTTTAACTCTTTTATTTTTATTTATGAACTTTTATATTTCATTTTTAATATTTAATTCTAATTTAAAATTTTTAATTTTCCATATATTAATAATAATTTTTAAATATATATTAAAATAACTTTAAAATAAATTCTTTTAAATAATAAAACATTTGAAAAATTAAATTTTTTCAAATATTATTTATCAATCTCTTGTAAAATAAGCATAATATTTACGATAAATATCTTCATTTACTATCAATTTAAAATTCATCATTACATAAAATTCATATTCTAATATATTTAATAAATCAAGAGAAAAATTAGCCATTTGTGCATAATAATCATTTCCAAAAGATAAATCTTCATTAAATTTAATACTTAAGATACAACTTGCCATTAAAATTCTATGAATATTATTAATACAAAGAATATATCTATTCATTTCACAAAAAGTATCAATATAAATAATTGCAATAATTAATGTTGATATATCAATTTTACTAAAATAAAAAATTCTTTTAAGATAAGATTCTAAAGAAATTAATGGAAAATGAAAACTATAAAAAGGATCTCCTTTTCTATAAGAATATTTTATATTCATTAAATTTTCATCAATTATTTCTTGAAGATTCTTTGATATTGAAGAAATAATTCTACTATTAATTGGAGAAATTGGAAAAAAAAGACTTTTTATATGAGGTTTTTTTACACAAATTGATTTTTCATGTTCTTTTTCAGTATCTTTAGTTGATGTATTTATTTCTGTTTTTGCTGATCTATTCATATCAATTAATGGTTCTTCCATTTTATGAATTTATTTAAACATTTTTTTATTGAAAAATAAAATTTTTCTATTTATGATATAGTTATATAAAAAAATGATTGATAATTTAAAAATAAAAAATATTTTAATTTTGTTTTGAAAATGTTTTTTAAAAATTTGAAAAAAATAAAAAAAAAATAAAAAAATTACAAAAAAATATAAAAATTTAATTATAAAATATTAAAATTTATTGTTCATCTTCTCCATTTTCATAATGTTCATTTTCATGTTCTTCTCCTTCTTCTTCTCCTTCATGTTCTCCATTTTCTTCATTTTCTTCTTCATCTTTTTTTGGTGCTTCTTCATATTTTAATCTAAGTTCTTCTAATTGTTTAACTAACATTTTATTTTCTTCATCAACTTCTTGAATTTTAATTTTATGATCACTTAAAGATTTAACACTATCTTGTAATTTTTTTCTTAAATTAATAACTTCAGTTTTTTGTTCATTTACTTGTAATAATAACATTTTATTCTTTTTATCATTTTCTTGTAATTGAGATATTGAAAATTCATATCTTTTTTCTAAATCTTTATTTTCTTTATCTAATGACTTTGTTTCTAATATAAATTTCCTTTTTAAATTATTTTTTGCATTATCTAAAGCATCATATCTTTTTTCAAATTTTTCTATTTCTTTTTCTGGTAAAACATTCATTAATATTTTTTTTTCATTTTGATTAAAAAGTGATATTTTAGGTAATTCTGTTGATTTTCCAATATCACCATTTCTTATTTGAGATACTAATAATTTTTGAGCTTTTTGTGCTTTTTCTTTTTTCATTTTATTCATTTCTTCTTCACTCATTTTTTTTGGTTTTATATTATTTTCTTCATTATTTATTTCTTCATTCATTTCTTCACTTTCCATTAATTTTTCTCTATTTTTACTCCAAAATTCATCTAAAGAATTTTTTATCTTTTCTTCTATTTCTTGTGGCGATTGTCCTTCTATTTTTTTTCTCATTAATTCTGAAGTTTCTTTTGATATTTTTTTTCTTTCTTTTTTATATGTGTCTCTATTTTTTTGTCTTATTTCTTCTATTTCATTTTTTAATTCATTAATTTCATTTTCTATTTTATTTTGTTCAATTCCACATTTTATATGTTCTTTTTTTATTTTATCTAAATATTTTTGTTCTTTTTCTAAATTTGCTTTTTTTTCTTGTGCCATTTTAATTTGATCATTTAAAGAATTTATTTGTACCATATCTAATTTTTCATCAATTTGCTTTTTTAATTTATCAATATCCTTTTTTAAATTATTAATTACTTCTGTTGCATTTTTTAATTCTTTTTGTTTTACTTTTAATAATTGTTCTAAAGGATTTTGTCTTTTCTTTTTTTCATTTTCAAAAATATCATTTTTTTCTTTAAATTCAATTTTATCTAATTTTTCTTGAACTTCAACTTGAAGTGTTTCTAATTCATTTTGTAGTTTTTGATTTGTTTGTGTCATTTGTTGTATTGTTTTATCTTTTTTATCAATTTCTTTCTTTTTTTGAGATAATAAATTTTCTCTTTGTTCTTTTTCAAATTTTAATTTTTCTTCACTTTCTCTTATTTTCTTTAATAATTGTTCTTGTTTATTCATTTCTTCTTTTTCTTTTTTTTCATTTTCTAATTCTTCTTTTGATTTTTGTTTAACTGGTACTTGAGTCATTAAAGCACCATCAGCATCATTAATTTCTCTACTAACTGTAATTTTCTTCTTCATTTATTTTTTTTATTATTATTAAAACAAAAATAAAAAATAACTGTTTAAAAAAAATTCGTTTTAATAGTAAATAAAAAAATAAGAATAAAAAATATATCTTTTTAAAAAAATATTTCATAAATAATAAAAATAAAATTTTCCTATATTAAAGATATACAAAAAAATTTAATTTATACATACTTAAAATATGGATCAAATTTCCCTTGTTGTCTAGTATATTCATTAACATCAACAATAGAACAAGGAATATGATATTGTCCAGGTCCAGGAACATCACTTTTATCATATTCATTTCTTTTTTCTTTCCCAAAAGCAAATTTAGGTCCATTCATATTATCTTTAATATCATATTGTCCAGGTCCAGGTACATTTTCTTTAACAACTTTCTCAAAATTATCATCTCTATTAGAACTTCCAATTTTCCAAGAAGGATTTTTTTTCATATCATTCATATTTAAATTATATTGTCCTGGTCCAGGATTATCATTATTATATAAATCTTTCCCTTTACCAAACATAGTAATTTTTTTCTTTTCAATACCTTTACTAATATTATAATTACCAACACCAGGAAAATTATCTTTTGGATTAAGATCATCTCTTTTAGAAGTACCAATTTTCCAAGAAGGACTTTTATTTTTAATACCATCAATATAAGTATTATATGTTCCTGGTGCTGGAGTATTTTCTTGATTACTTAAACTTTTTCTTTCTGATGTTCCTATTTTAAATGATGGTAATTTATGTAGAATAAAATCAGTATTATTTTGAATATTATACATTCCTGGTGCTGGAATAAAATCTTTTTTACCTTCATTTGGATTATAATTTAATTTTTGTGCTATTGTTATTTTTGGTCCTGTTGATATATCTCTTATTTCATATTGTCCTGGTCCTGGGAATTTTTCATCAGGTAATTCACCTTTTTTTTCCTTTCCAAAAGCATATGATGGTTTTTTATTAAATATTATATTTCCTAAATTATAATTTCCTGGTCCTGGATTATTTAAATTTATATTAAAATTTTCTCTTTTTTCACTTCCAAATTTAAAAGAAGGTGATTTTCTTAAAACTTTATTTTGATTTATATTATAATTTCCTGGTCCTGGTGTTTTATCAGCATTTAAATAACTATTATGATTTAATTTTGTTCCTATAGTATAACATGCACTTGAACTCTTTTTTAATGTTTTATATTGTCCTGGTCCTGGTGTAATAAATTTTCCTATATTTGAAAAATTTGGTTTTGTTGATATTGTATATTTTGGTCCTGATGGGAAATTATTTGGAAGGGAATATTGACCTACTCCTGGTGTGTTGTTTTCATTTAATGATTTTCTTGTACTTGTTCCTATTTTCCATTCTGGCTGTTTTTTACCATTAAAGAATGTTTTGTATTGTCCTGGTCCTGGACTATATGATGAGTTTGATTTTGAATTTTCTGTTCTTGAAGCATGACCGAAACCAAAGGCTGGGGAGTGATTAAATAACATTTGTTTATTTTAATTTTTTTTTTA
Source organism: Isotricha prostoma (assembly GCA_023807205.1). NCBI lineage: Eukaryota > Ciliophora > Litostomatea > Vestibuliferida > Isotrichidae > Isotricha > Isotricha prostoma. Next base: position 68,805 of record JAJMZS010002998.1, on the reverse strand, counting down.
TTTTTTTTTTAAATTTTATTTAATTTTATTTATTGTTTTTTGAAAAAAAAATTTTATTTATAATTGATATAATAAAATAAAAATTGTCATTTTTGTTTTTTTAAAGGTTTTTTTTTATAATTTCGTTTTTAATTGTTTCTCTGAATTATTTTTATATTTGTAATCTCTTACTATTGGATTGAATTCTTTTTTTGAGTGATTAATTTTATTATTTGAATATGAATTATTTAAATTTTGTAATTTTACTTTTATTTTATTAATCAATGGAACATTTTTTTCTATTTTTAATGGTACTGGAATTTTTTTTTGATATAATTTTATAAACATTGGTGTTTTATTCTTAAAAGAAGGGGTTTTAAATAAATTTGAAAAAATTTTATTTTGAGGAGGAGAATAAAGTGCTATTTTTTCATTAAATGATGTATCTTGACTATTATTAATACTATTATTAGTAATTAAAGGAGGAAGATAATATCTTTTTGGTTGTTTTGCTTTTATACTTCTATTACTAAATATTGTTTGGTATTCATTTAATTTATTAGTACTAAATGACTTTTTATTAATTTCTACTTTTGAAAAACTTTTATTATCTTGAGTATTTTCTTCTGAAATATTTTTTCTAATTGTAAATGAATGTTTACTTTTTATTTGTTTTCCAATTGGAATAACTTTATTTTTTCTTTTATTATTAAAATATATATCATCATCATATTTTTTATAAAAAGAATTAGAATTGTCTTTAGAATCTTCATTTTTGGTTAATTTAAGTATATTATTTTTTAAATCTGTCAACAAATTATTATTATATTGAGAATAATTTGCATTATTTTTAACATTTTTATATATTATTTTAATTTCATTTGGAGATATAGAAGTTTTTCTCAAAGAATTATTTAATAAATTTTCACTTTCATATAATTCTTCAGTATTTTTTCTTTGTAATTCTTTATCAATTTTATTAAAATATGAATCATAAACAATAATCAATCTTTCAATTATATATTGAATTTTTTTAATTGCAGCTTCCTTTAATGAAGTTTTTAATTGATACATTATATTTGAAGTTTCTATAAAATCTTTATATGAATATAAAAATAATTTAATATCTTTTGAAACAACAGTTGCAGTAAAAACTGTAGGAAAATTAAAACATAATTCATATTCACCAAAAATATCTTTTTGACATGTATAAACTAAAAATTTCCTTTTTAAATTAAGAGAATTTATAATTTCTTTATATGGATAATTTATTTTTTTATTTAAATTAATATCTAAATTGACATCTTTTTTTATTAAATCATATAATTTTGAAATTAATTCTTTTAATTCAAGAATTGAAATATTATTTAATGACAATTCTAAGGTACCTTCTTTCATAATATAAAAATTATTAAGTTTTTCATTTTCTTTAAATAATTCTTCACCAATATTATAACTTTTAATGTTAAATTTTGAATATATATGTGTTTGAAAATATTGTTTATTAACACTTTTCAAAAAATATCCTCTATGAAAGTAATTTAATTCATTTTGTCTAATATTTTGTAATTGATCATTAATTATAGTGGAATAAATCTTTTTATTTATTGACAAAAGAAGAACTTTTTTACTATCACATCTTGCAGTTTCATTTCTTAAAGGTTTTGTATTTATTATTTCAAAATTTCCAAATAGATCATTTTCATTTAAATAATTATATCTAACATATTTCACTTTTTTAATAGTATTATTCAATGGTGTTAAATTTTTCATATAATAAGATTCTTTTTCTGTAATTAAAGATGTAATATATCTTCTAAATTCATTTATATTCATTTCTCCATTTAATAATTTTTCATAATTATAAGTGTCATATGAATAATTATTCTTATTATATAATTCCATTAAATACTGTCCTTCATTTTCATGACATTCATGATAAATTTTTATTAAAAATAAAATATCCTTTAATTTACTAATATCTGAAAAATTTTTTATTTTATAAATATCTTTATTTTCTTCTAGAATAATTTTTAATATATAATCATCAACAAATTCTTTTCCTAATTCTCCATTATCATCTTCAAATGAGTTTTTTTGTGTATCATATAATTGTTTTTCTTTGAATAAATATAGCAAATAATCTTCAAATGTCATTTCTTCTAATGCAAATTCAATTTGATAAATACCAATATTTCCTCTTAAAATAATATAAATCAATTCTGATTTTTCTTCAAATGTATAAATAATATCATTTTTTTCATAAATTTTAATTGATAAAAATTGAGAAATAAAATGAATTAATTGTTCTGTTTTATAATTTGTATTTAAAAAATCTGATCTTAATTTATTTGATATTTGTGAATCTTTAAAAAATGAAATTAAATATTTATTTTCTTCTTCTTTCCTTTTATAATAACTTTTATTAACTATTCTTAATAGTTTTTTAATTGTTTCATCTTTAAAATATTTTGATTTAGGAAATTCTTTTAAAAAAATAAATTCTTCCTCTGTAGAAAATTTTTTTGGTACTGAAGAATTTCTTCTAATACGTGATATTAATTTATTTTGAACAGAATTTAGCAGAACTTTATCAAATTTAGGAATAATTCTATCACATGTATTATATTTCATAAATTTATATATTTTATGAATTTGTTTTTTATTAATATCATTTTCTTCTTTTGTAATATTTTTATCAATTTTATTTTCATTTTCTTCTTTATCATTATTTTTATCAAGAATTTTTTCCATTTTTAATTTATATTTGATATAAATTAAAATTTAAATTTATTCAGTATTTTATAATATTCAAAATTTATATTAGATAACATTTTCATTGAAATTGATATTGTTTTTAATGAAACAATAATTAAAAATTCAAATAAATAATATTTTAAAAAATATTTTAATTTTTGAATTATTATAATATATAGATTCAATAAATTAAATAAACATTAATGTATTAAATTTTCTTTTATATTTTCGGGAAAATAATCATAATCATCTTCTATTTCATTCAATCTTCTCTTTCTTCTTTTTTGTTTAATAATATGTACAACAAAAATACTTAAAATTAATATTATAATTAAAAATATAATTATAAGAAATAATCTAAGATTACTTTTTTTAGTATATCCATTATAAAAGCCAATCATTTTTTTATCATGATCAAAAATTAATTGATATTTTTTAAAAAATGGTTTTCCAAATATCCAAGTATTTTCACCTTTATCATAGAAATAAACTAAAAAATAATATTTACCTAATTCTTTTACAAACAAATCATTTGAATCTAAAGTAAAAGTATAATTTAATTCTCTATGTATAAAAAATAATGAAGGTAATTTTTCAATATTAGTACTTAATTTACATGAATAAAAAAATATATCTTCTTCATTTGTTTCTTCACAATCATTTTCAAATATTTTTAAAAATAAATTTTTATATTCTTTGGTTCCTTTTATTAATCCTCTTTCAATTATTAATTGACTTTGCCTAGTTTTTTCTAATTTAATATATGAATTATTTTTATTAAAATCAAAATTAATTAATTTTTCTTGACTTAATTTTTCTCCAAAATAAATCTGATCAAATAAAATATACCAATTAATTGTATACATATTAATATCACTTTTAGTCCATTTTAAATTATCAAAATTATATTTATCAGGTTCAATTTGATCAGGTCTTCCTCCAAAAATAATATTCCCACTATTTTCATTATTATATTTTATACTCCAAATATATGAATTAATAACTTTAGTTTGTTTCAAAGATGTTATAAAATTTGAATGATTTTGTGATGATGGATTATAAAAACTTAATCCAATTATTCCTTCTTTAGGAACAAAATCATATGAATCATCTTTAAAATGAGTTGCATAAATAAATTCTAATTTTAGATCTAATGATTTATTTTTTTCATTTGTTAAATTAAAATGATCAGTTGAATATGAACCTCTATAATATATTGTATTTATGAATGTTTCATATTTAATAAATGTATATGTGAATGATTTATCAATATCATAATGATGTGAATCATTATATTTTGATAAGTAAAATTGATATTCTAGGAAAAGATAATATATAGAAATATTCTGTGGTGGATTTCCAATAAGAAAAGAAGAATATATATCATTACTTAATAAATAATCAAAATGTGTGTCATCAAAATCTAATTGAGGAGTACCAGTTTTAAAAGGGATAATTATTGTTAATTCACATAATTGAAATAAAAGCAAAAAAAACAAATAAAACATTTAATGAATTAATTATAAATAATCCTTTTTAAAAAAATATTTTCTTTATTAACGAAGATATAAATTCTTTATTTTCAACCAAAAAAAAAAATATATTTTAGATTATTAAATTAATGAAAAAAAAAACTATTAGAATTAAATTTAATTTTAATAAACAATTATAAAAAAAATAAAGTTTAATACAGAATTAGAATAATAACTAACATTTAAAAATAATATTATTTAAAAATGGGAGGAACACAGACTTATGATATAAAATCAATATTACCAACATTACCAGAAGAATTTCTATCAAAAGGAACAGAAAAAGTAAAAAAAGCAGATGCATTAAATAATGATATAATAGGAATATATTTTTCTGCTCATTGGTGTGGTCCATGTAGAGTATTTACTCCTAATTTAGGTAAATTTTATCAAAATGTAAATAAAGAAAAAAAACAAGTTGAAATTATTTATTGTCCTTCTGATCAAACTTTACATGAATTTAATGAATATTATCAAACAATGCCTTGGTTAGCAATTCCTTTTGAATCTGATTCAAAAGATGCTATTGCTGATGGTTTAGGTATTAGTTCTATTCCTACTTTAATTATTTTTGATAAGAATGGTAATGTTTTGGATAATGATGGAAGAGCTACTATTGAAAAACAAGGTGCTAAAGCTATTAATACTTGGAAAGATAAACAAAAAGAATTTGAAAATAAATAAAATATATTTTTTTATATTAAATTATTTTTTTTATTATTTTAATAATAGAAATTGGGAGATTAGCATTTTTTTATTATATTTATATATTTTTTAATAAGATTTTTAATATAATTTTTTACAAAAATTTTCTTTTTTTTTCCATTTTTTTCAAAATAAAAATAATAATATTTTTTTAATATTTAATATAAAAATTTGAAATTAAAATCAAAATAAATTTGTGAATGGCAGGAAAAGAAGGAGTTTTTTTAATATTAGACATAGGGAAATCAATGAGTAAACAATATTCAGATACAGAAATGACAAGACTTGACTTTGGAATTGAATCAATAAGACAATTAATTAGACAAAAATTATTATTTAGCGCCAAAAAAGATCAAATAGGAATAATTTTAGTTGGTTCTGATTCAGAAACAAATGATGCAGAATATATAGAAATTGCACATAATCTTTCTAATCCAGTTATTCAAGATATTCATAATTTAAAAAATATTAAAACTTCAAATGAAGATAAAGGAGACATTTTTGAAAGTATTGATATTGCAATAGATACATTTATTCAAACTTATAAAAAATTAAAATGGGTTAAAAAAATATTTTTAATAACTGATGGTGAAAGCAACACAGAAACAAATTCATCAAAAATAAAACGTTTAGCAGAGAAATTAGAAGAAAATAATGTTAATGTGAATATAATATGTGTTGATTTTTATAGTGAACTTGATGAAGATGAAGAAGAAGAAAAAAAAAATGAAAAAGATGATATGAATATAGATTCAAATGAATCAGAAAATCAAAAAAAAACAAAAAAATATTTAAAAGAATTATCTGAATTAACAGAAAATGTAAAATTATTTACATCAACAATGGCAAATTACATATATCATCAATTTAAAAAAAAGAAAATAAATCCAACAACAAAATTTAGAGGACCATTAATAATAACACCAAATTTATCATTAGATGTAATGATATATACAAAAACATCAAGTCAAAAAATTCCAAGTTTAAAAAAATATTCTTTAGTAGCAGAATATTCAAATGATTTAAACACATGTCAAGTAGTAAATGATAGATTATATTATATCCATGATGATCCACAACAAAATCCAATTTCAAAAGAATTTATTGCAAAAGCATATTATTATGGAAATAGTTTAGTTCCAGTATCAAAAACTGATGAAGTAAGATTTAAAAATGAAGAAAATAAATGTTTAAAAACAATTGGTTTTACTGATTCATTTCGTGTTCCAAGACATGCATTTATGAGTGGTGTTGATTTAGTTATTCCTAATCCACAAAGTGAAAATGATATTAAAGCAATGAAGGCTTTAGTTGAAGAAATGATTAAAATGAATAAAGTTTTAATTGCTAGATATGTTTATAGAAATAATTCAAGTCCTAAATTAGTTGTTTTATCTCCTCATTTATCAAAAAAAGGTCCTTTATTTTATTTAAATGTTCTTCCTACTGTTGAAGATATTAGAGATTATCAATTTGATAGTTTGAAAGAATGTACTAAAAATCAAGAAGAATTAATTAGTAAATTTATTGATAGTTTAGATTTAGAAAATGATGATGAAGAAGAATTAAAACCAACTGAAACTTATAATCCTACTTTACAATATTTTTATCAATGTTTAGAATCTAAAGCTTTAAATAATGAAGATGATATTCCACCTTTAGATGATGAAATTTCTAAATATTTAGTTCCTAATAAAAAATTATTTGAAAATAATAAATATGTTTCTTTTCTTCCTAAATTATTTCCTATTAAAGAAAAAGATAAAATTGATGAAAAGAAAAAAAGAATTTTTTGGAAAGATGTTATTAATGAAGAATTTGAAAATAAATTAACACAAGAGAAAATAGAAGAGAAATTAAATTCAAAGAAAAAAGAATCAAAAAAAACAATAAGTGCAATAACACCAATTGAAGATTTTAAAGAAATGATAGGAAATAAAAATGAAGATTTAACAGTTCCAGCAATGAATTTAATGAGTGATTTAATTCATAAATTTATAAGAGATAGTTTTAAAGGAAGTTATTATATTAAAGCAATTGAATGTATTAAAGTTTATAGAGATGCTGCAAATGAAGAAGATGAAGTTGAATTATTTAATAATTTTTTAAATGATTTAAAAGTTAAATATCCTAAAGAACAATTTTTAGATTTTTGGTTATTGTTTAGTGATAATAATATTACTTTAATTTCTAATAATGAAAATCCTAAATCATCATTTTCTGAAAAGGAAGCTGAAGAATGGTTAAGTTCTATTAAAAAGAAAGAAGTTATTACTTCAACAATTCAAGATATGGATAATTTACTTTTAGATATTGATTAATAAAATTTGTTATTAAAAAAAAATCAATTTTTTAAAATATTTTTATTATTTAAAAATATAATTTATATATTTGTAAAAATTAAAAATAAAAAAAAAAATTTTATGTATAAAACAACAAAAGCTGATATTAAAATAATAATAATAGGAAATTGTGATACAGGAAAAACATCATTTTGTCAATTATGGGTTAAACAAGAATTTTCAGAAAAATACAAAGCAACAATAATGACAGATTTTAATTTTAAAATTTATGAATATAAAGGAAATTATTATAAAATTCAAATATGGGATATTGCAGGACAAGATAGAAGTATTAATACAACTAAAGTTTTAACTAAAGATGCTCATGGTTGTATTATATTTTGTGATATAACTCAAAAAAAAACTTTGGAAGAGACAAAAAAATGGAAAGCTGTTATTGATGAAAATGCACTTTTTATTGATGATACTCCTTTACCTTGTATTTTAGTACAAAATAAAATTGATTTAGTTAGTGAAAAAGAAATTATTGATGATAGTTATTTTCAAAGTTTTTCTAAGAAAAATAATTTTTTAAATTGTTTTAGAACTAGTGTTAAATTAAATATTGGTGTTGATAATGTTATGAGTTTTTTACTTGAATATATAATTAATAAATTAACACAAATTAATGAGGAAAAAATATCTGATACACGTTCTGTAAATTCATTTAGAATAAGTCAAAGTGGAAATGAAAGTGTTATCACTGATTTGAATAATGAATTAGAAAATTGTTGTTAAATATATATAATTTTGAAAAATTTTTTTTTTTTAAATATATTTTTTTTAATTAAAAAAAAAATTAAAAATAAATAAAAAAATAATATTTATAAAAATTATATAACATTTACTTTACTTTAGGATAGAAATTATTAGTTAATGCATAATATTCCTCAACTTGTCTTGGAATTTCTTTTAATACTTCTTCAGATAATTCTTCATTTCCTTTTTTTAATTTAAATTTTTCATATTCAACAAATTGAACTAAATCTCTTTTAGTAACTCTCCCATTATAATCAGTTAATCTAATTTCATCACCATCTAATTTATACATATCATCAAATTTAGCTGTTCCAATTCCAATAATAATAACACTTAAAGGTAATTCAGCACAATCAACTAATAATTCCAAAGTCTCTTTCATATCATTAATAATACCATCAGTTAATATCATTAAAATTTCATAATGATTATCTTCAGGATATTGTTTCATTACTTTTTTAATATCATCCATAACTTTTGAAATAACAGGAGCAAAAAAAGTTGGTCCTTTAAATTCAATATATTGTAAAGAATTTTTATAAGTTTCAATAACTCCTTCAATTGTTTTTATATTTGGTGAATCTGAAAAATTAATATTAAAACAATTATTTGATACTTTTTCCCCAGGGGGAATTCCACCAAAACCATATACTGGAAATATTTGATCTTTATCATAAAATGCTACTATTTTACCACATGAATACATTGCTTTTTCATAATCATTTGCTTCGTCACCATTTGCATAATGAAGAGAATTTTTATCATTTGGTTTACCATTTGATATTGTGTAATCAATTGCTATATTTAAATTTAAATCTATTCCTTCTTTTAAATAATCTGTAAATCTTTTTTTTGAATGATATTCATGATATATTATAATTTGTCCTAAAATTTTATTTAATTTTATGTTTTCATATATTAAAATTTGGTTTTTTAAATTATTAAGAGTGAATACAGCATATCCTGATGGAGTCTCATCTTTTGTTTTGTAGATTTCTACTAAAATATTTTGACTTTCTGATTCACATAAAATATGTGTATTTAATTTTATATTTTTAAATGAATAAGTATTATTATTTAGAAAAAATTCTGAACTTTTATATGATGGTCTCCAAATTTTACCATCATTTATATTTTTTAAAATGAAAAATCTTTCTTCTTTATCTGATTTATTATATTCAAATTTTATTTCAGTAAATTCTGAAATTAAGTTTCTTAATTTATTTTTTTTTTCAATAACTTTTAAATCTAATTTAATTTGTCCTAAATATTGTTTATTTGAATCTATTATTTTGTTTATTATTCTAAAATCTTTATTTGACATAAAAGAAGAAACATAAATTTCTTCTGATGCAACATTTATATTTTCTAGTACAATTTCATATTTAAGACATTGTTCTTTTTCAAAAAAATAATCAAAAATAAAAGTAGTTGCAAAATCAATTTTAGAACCATAACATTCATTAGTTTGATTTAAAAATTGATAATGTTCATCTTTTTTATTATTTTTTAAGTAAATTTTAATAGAATAATTTGAAGCAATATTTTGAATATCTAATAAACTAATAAATAATTCAACTTTTTCTAATAAATCCTCATCTTCATTTTGATTTGACTGATATTCAATTTGTTTATTATAAATAAATGAACCTCTTTTATATTTTAAATGAATTTCATTAAAATCAATTGGATCTATTAAAGAACTAAATATCAATTTTTCATTTGTACCTTTATATGTGTTTGAATCATTCTTTTTTTCATCATTAGTTTTAGTAATAGAAGTTTTTGTTAATAATCTATTAGGTATTTTTCTATTATCACAAATCCCCATTAAAATTTATTTATTTTATATTAATTATTTATTTAATAAAAGTCGAACAAATTGACGATAATCAATTAATCCATCATTATTTACATTTGCATCATTAAGCATATATTTTATTTCTTTATGACTAATATCAGTTCCATATTGATATAAAACTTTTTCTAAAACTGATATTGGAATTTTACCATTACCATTTTGATCAAATACTCTAAATGCTTCTATATATTCATCAACTATATCTCTTTCAGGTCTCCATACATTCATTAATTTTTGAAACTGTGTTAAATTTATTTTATCATAATTTTTTACTTTTTCTTTTTTTAATACTGAAAACATCATATCTTCAATTTCATTTTTTGATAAATCATATCCTAAACTTTTCATAACATCCATTAATTCTTCAGTTGAAAGAAAATTCTTTTTATCAGTATCAAATTGTTCAAATGCAATTTTATATACATTTTTCATATTTTCAACATAATTTTCTTCTGTTTCTATTTCCTCTTCTAAATTATCTATCATTTCATTTAAATCTTTTGGAGTTTGATTTTCAGAATTATTATCTTTTGTAGTATCATTTCCATTCATTTTTTATCATTTTAAATATTTAAAATTAATTTATTAATTCAAAAAAAAAAAATTAAATAAACATGTCAAATAATCCAAATAAAAAAATAGATTTTGAATTATTATCACAAAAATTATTCCAAGAACAAAATAAAATAAGAACAGAGCCAAAATCATATATTCCAAAATTAAAATCTTGGTTAACAAAATTTCGTCAAAATACATTATATTTATTAAATGAAAATCCATTAAGAACATTTGAAGGACAATCAGCAGTGAATGAAGCAATAACATTTTTATCAAATCAAAGATCACTTCCAGCATATGAATATAGTAAAGAATTATCAGATGCTGCTGAAGATCATGTTAATGATATAGGAAAAAATGGTTTAACTTCACATGAAGGAAGTGATGGAAAAAATTTAACTGATAGAATTGAAAAGTATATTGAATGGGATGGAGCTTGTGCTGAAAGTTTGGATTTTGGTTTTGTTGAAGCTGATAATATTATTATTAATTTATTAATTGATGATGGGATTAAAGAAAGATATCAAAGAAAAAATTTATTTAGTTCTGTTTATAAATATTGTGGTATTGGAATTGGGAAACATAGAGATTTTAATACTTGTGCTGTTTTCGTTTATTGTAAAGGATTAAGAGAATTAGGGAAACCTCCTATTGATGGTATTAATTATATTCAAGATTATATACAGAAAACTTTTTATAAGAAAAAAATTGTTAATGATTATCAAGAAGAAGATCCTGATGCTCCTGATGATACCATTAGTGTTAAAATTGAAAAAACTAATAAAATAGTAAATGGAAAAGAAAAAAAAATTACAAAAAAAATTTATTTATTAAAAGATCAAACACAACATATATTAGAAATTGAAGAAAATTAAATTATATTTAAATTAAATCTATTTTTTATTACTTAATTCTATTGTGCCCTTTTATATTTATAACAAAAATATAAACATATTAAAGTTACAAATTTAACATCTAATAATAATATCATAGGTATTCTAGATGTATTACCATAAAAACTTCTTAAAATTCCATAAAAATTTGGTCCATTTAATCTACCAAGTATATTATATGATAAATTACTAATTGCACTTGCAGACCCAGCATATTCTTTTGGAATACTACTCATTATAATTCCATTTAAACTTGCAATCATTATACATCCTGTAAATAAGTAACCACAAATAAAAATTGCTACACAATATTTATTTATAGATATAATTAATAAGTTCGAAAATATTAAAGAAATTGTACAACAATAAAATGGAAGTAAAATACCATTTTTAGATTCATATCCTCCTATTTTTTGCATTATAAAACCTCCAGTTACTGGTGCACCTAACATTGTTATTAATATAATAATTATAAAATATATTAATCTTTCATTTTTATCTGGTATTTTAACAGTATTTTCAAGGAAATCATTTATCCAAAATTGTAATCCACTTAAAATAAATAATAAACATATTAAACCAAGATTTGATAATCTAAATATTTTTGATTTAAAACATTTTTTTGCATGACTCCAAACAGATAAATTATTAAAAGTCGAATTTATAGAAGAAGCATCTTCAAATAATGAAACATCATCAAAATCATTTAATGTATTATTATTTTCATCTGGATTAGTTATTTTTTTTGGAATAACAGTTTTAGAAAAATATAAATTATTCGAAGAATAAAAGCATATAAATAAAAAAAAATTAATAAATATTCCAATATTAAAAGTAGTTTTCCAAGAAGTAAGAACTGCAAAAATATTTCCAACTAAATAACCTAAAGCAGAAGGTAAACTTATTAATGACATCATAATTGATTTTTTATTAGAAATTCCAAATTGATCAACCCAAACAGGTAAATAAATTGAAGTAAATGATTGAGCAAATCCTGATAATATTCTACAAAACATTAATAAATTTTTTGAAGTTATTATTGTAGGAATGAAAATTGATAAAGTATTTAATATTAATAATATCATTATCATATATTTTCTATTAAATTTATTTATTATTGAAAGGGAAAAAATTCCTCCTAATGTTGTTCCTAAAAATGCTATTCCACCAAAAGAACCTAATTCTCTATCTGACATTTTGAAATATTTTTTTATTTCTGTTGTTGATGCTGATATTGCACCTTGATCTAAATTTCCTAAACATAATAATAATATACAAAAAATAAACCATCTCATTTTTCTGCTTATTTGAAATATAGTATTTTCATTTAAATCTTTTTGAGTTGTTATTTGTACATTTTCTCCATTTTGAGTTGATGATGTTTTCGTTTCATCTTTTTCGATTTTCATAATAAATTATAATAATAAATTGAATATTTTTAGTTTTTAAATTATATTATTTATATATTAATTTTTATTCATTTTTCAAATTATTCATTTTTTCCAATTTTTTATATATAGAAATAGCATATAATAATATTAAAACTAATATAAAATATAAAGGAAAATCTCCTAAAACTTTTCTGAAATAAAATAAAAAGAGAGAAAGGGAAATTGAATAAAAACAATATTTAAAAATTTCATTCTTATCAATTACATTTATTTTTACTTTCTCAATAATAACTTCTTTATCAGTTTTAATATTAATATTATTATCATAATTTTTAAATTGCAATTTTGGAATTTCAAAATCAGGAATTTCAGATTCATTATAAATAGTTTTATTATCTAAAGTATCTTCATTTTCATTAAAAGAAATTTCCCTTTCATTTAAAATTGAAGGAGGATTATTATTTACAATTTCTTTAAAATTCATTCTTAATTCATCAATCATATTTGGAATCATAAAATTATTCATATAATCATTATTTTCTGCATATCCATTACTTTCAACTTGTCCTTTAAACCAAATATCTTTTACATATTCAATAGTAAAATAACAATTAACTTTTGTTTGTAAAATTGAAAGATCTTCATTGAAAATTGTTTCAAATTTATATTTTGCAACAGTATAAAATGCATCAACTAACATAAATCCAGAAGTATTTGTTTTTAGTTCAACAATAAAAGTTGTTGGACTTATAAAAAAAAATCTATATAAATCATCTAAATAAAGAATTTTTGGTCCCATAAAAACTGGTTTTGGGATTGGATGAGTATATTTATAATTATATTCCATTAATACTGGATATTCTTTATTACATTGTTCAATAAATTCATTTATGTCATTTGAATTTTGATGTTTTAAAAATTTTCTATATGTTTCTTCAATATTATTTTTAAATAAAGTTGGTATTTTTTTTGAATCAAAATTTATTTCTTTGAATGTTTTATCATATTCATTTCTTATATTCTGTAATGCTTGAATAAAATTTCCTGAACTATCTTTTTTTGATTTAAAATTATAATCAAATAAGACTTTATATATTAAATAAATTGGAATTGGAAGATTTGATGTTTCATTTAATTGACAATCTAATATTTTATCTTCTACAAAATGTTTTTTATATTCTTCTCTATTTAATTCTTTATCTTTCATCCATAATAAATTTTTATTTGTTAAAGTTTCTAAATAATGTTTTAAATTTATTTTATTATTGTTTGATAAATTAGAATTATCATCATTTTTATCTTTATAATAATTTAATGAATTTGCATCATCATAAATTGATAATGAGTCATACATTATATTTTTTAAAATATATAAATTTATAATAATAAAATTATTTTATATAATTAAAATTTTCAATACTTCCATTGATTTATATTTAGTTTCATTATCTTATGAAGTTTTACAATTAATTATTTTTTTTCATGTTTAATTTTAATTTTCTTTTTTTTAATTGAATGATGATTTGTTTTTATATTTTTTATAGGATTATTACTTTTAGATTTAAAGTTTGTATTTATATCAAAATTATATATATCATCTTTCCTATTAAAAATATTTCTAAAAGGTTTAAAATGATTTTGACTTGCATTCATTTTTATTTGATCATTAAAAATTTCCTCTTTTGATACTTTTTTTTTTTTCTTTGTACTATTATTAATATCATTTCTTGTTGAATAAGTTATTTTAATATTATTATCATTTTTTTTATTTATTTCTTCTCTTTCTGTTTTATTTTCTTTATTATTTATTATTTTAATATTTACCTTTTGAAAATTATTATATGTGGTTTTATTATTATTTGGTATAATTTGTTTATTTAGAATATTTTGTGCAATATCATCATGGATATTATTTTTACTAATTTCAATTTTTTTATTTATTTTATTATTATTAATATTTTCTTTATTTTCAATTTCTTCATTTTTATTTTTCTCATTTATATTTTTTATTTTTATTTTAATTTTAGAATCCTGTTTTTTATTTTCTAATTCTTCATGATTCTTTTTATGATTATCACTTATATGATTTTCATTTTTATGATTTTCATTTTTGTGATTATCATTTTTATGATTTTCAATTTTGTGATTTTCAATTTTATGATTTTCATTTTTATGATTTTCATTTTTATGATTATCTTTTTTGTGATTGTCATTTTTATGATTTTCATTTTTATGATTATCTTTTTTGTGATTATCATTTTTATGATTTTCATTCATTTTATGATGATCTATTGATGAACTATCACTTTTTTTTTTTTTATGCTCACTTGACACTCTTCTCATATCATTAAAATAAGGATGATTAAAAACATTATTATCATTTAATCTTTTTTGAGGATCAAGTTCTAAGCATCCTTTCATAAAAGAAATTCCAACATCATTAATAATCCCTAAATATCTTTTTTCCAAAGTTTCAAATTTATCAACTTTAGGACAACTTTTACCTTGAAAATTAGGATTTTTATAAAAAGCATTAACTTGTTCCTTAGGTACATTTCCCAATATTTTTTCAATACATAATATTTGATCAATTTCATCTTCACCTGGAAATAAAGGATTACCATCACTTAATTCTCCCATTAAACAACCAATAGCCCAATAATCAATAGCACTATCATAATTACCTCCATTAATTAATAATTCAGGTGCTCTATACCATCTTGTAGCAACATAATCTGTTAAATTTTTTTGTCCTTTATATGCTTTTCTAGCTAAACCAAAATCACATAATTTTAAATTTAAATTATTATCTACTAATATATTTTCTGGTTTAATATCTCTGTGAATAACATCTTGAGAATGTAAATATTTTATTGCTTTACATAATTGATATATTAATTTTTTTATTATTTGAGGTTCTATACCTTTTGGTGTTTGTTCTAATAATTCTAATAAATTTCTATCAACGTATTCAAATACTAAATATAATGTTCCTTTTCTTTTAAATGCCTCTTTAAAAGCTACTATATTTTCATGTTGTAATATTTGTAACATTCTCAATTCTCTTTTCATTGTTTTTAATTCTAATTCATTTCCTATTCTTTTAAATTCTTTTATTGCTACAAATTCTCCTGTTTCTTTATTTCTACATTTATATACTATTCCATATGCTCCTTCTCCTACTACTCCTATTATCTCATATTTATTTTCCATTTATAATATATTATTATACAATAATTAAAAGTTATATTATATATTTGTTAAATAATCAACAAATTATTTAATAAATAATTTTTTTATTTATTGTATTATTTATTCAAATTTAAATTTTTTTATAAAAAAAACGAGATAAATAAATATTAATTATTATTTAATAAATATTAAAAAAATTAATGGCTGATTTAAAAAATACTAAATCAAATTCATCTATAATTAATAAAAATCAAATACCAAGTGCAAAATCAAAATCTAGTAATATAACAAGTTATGATGCAAGTAAAGATTACGAAGAGTAAATAAATATCTAATAAAATAAATAGTTTAAAAAAGGAAATTGATACAACAATTCATGAAAATAAATGTTAGAATAAAATTAATTAATAAATATTTTAGCTGAAGAACATACTCCATCAGAATTATCAAATATTGAATCTGAATCAGATCCATTTATGGATGTAATATGGAAGAAAAAAGAAAATGAAGTAAAAGAAAATCAAAATAAGGGAATTAATGAATTAAAAGAAGGATTAAAAATAAAATCAAATAATTTAATATTAGAAAAAAAAAAGTTAATTTCTTCTAAACCAAATTTTCTAAAACAATTATCATTTAATAATAATACAAATATTATTAATCAAAAAAAACCAAATTTGACTATTATATTACCTGAAGAAAATTATAATAAAACATTAAATAATTATAAAAATAATTTACTTAATCAAACAATGCAATCAAATAATCCATTATTATATAGAAGTGGTAATGTATATACAAATTTTAATCCTAATTTTTCTTTACCTTTAACTGCGTCATTATCTACAAAAACAGATTCAAATATAAGTGAAAGTAATTGGCAATCAATTAAAATGTATAATAATATAAATGAAATTATGAGTCCAATTGGAAGAATTCCTTCTAATTTATTTACACCTACTTTTCAAAATACAATTAATTTTCCTTCTGTTAAAACATTCCCAAAATCAACTAAAAATTCAAATAATTCACTAAATAAATTTTCTAAATCAGGAGTTATAAATAATAATTTAATTAAAAATAATAATATTAATTTTCAAAATATGGAAATTAAAGAAAATAAAGATAATTCAAAATACTCAATTAAAATTGAAGATATAATAAACGGAAAAGATAAAAGAACCTCAGTTAGAATTATGAATATACCAATAAAATATACAGTAGATGATTTAATAAAGAAAATAGATTTAACAATGGGATTTAATGATGAAACATTTTTTAGAAATTATGATTTATTTTATTTACCAATGAGTAAAAATAATCCTAAAAATTTAGGTTATGCTTTTATTAATTTTATACATCCTTTATGTATTATAGATTTTTATAATAAAATAAAAGGATTAAAATGGAAAAATGAACATAAAGAATGTCAAATTTCTTATGCTAAATTTCAAGGTAAAGAAGAATTAACTGAACATTTACTTGAAACATCTGGTGATGAAAAAAAAATTTCTTTATTTGAAGTTAATTTAGAAAAAATAAAATTCATTATTCCTTTTCAATATAAAAATGATATTGAATTGAGGAATGATATTAATAATGAAGTTGAATATATTTAAAGTTAATAATTTGCACATTATTAACTTTATAATTGTATTATTTCTATAAAGCTTTTTTATGGTATTAAAAAATATTCAATAATAAATTCAAATTATTTATGTTAAATAAAATTATTATTTTTATTTTTATAGTTTTAATTTAATTGTGAAAAATATTTAACTTATATATTTAATATTAAATTATTTGTTAATAATATAAAATATAAATTAATTAAATGCTTTTAAATAAATTAAATTAAACTAATAATTAAATCAATATTATTTTACAAATTCAAATTTTTATTACTATATTTCATCATTATATTCTTTTATTATTATCAAATAATTTTGCATGTTTTATTATTTAATCTTATAATTTTTTATTTATTTTTTTTCCATTTTTATCATAATATATACCATTCCCATCAATTATATTATTTTTCCATTCTCCTTTATAAGATATTCCATTATTATAATAAAAAATACCTTTCCCTTCTTTATAACCATTTTTATATTCACCTTCATATTTTCTTCCATCTCTCCAATAATATATTCCTTTCCCATCTCTTTTGCCATTTTTCCAATCTCCAATATATTTATCTCCATTATTCCAATAATATATTCCTTTCCCATCTAATTTATTATTTTTATATTCTCCTTGATATTTACTTCCATCATGATAATAATATGTTCCTCTTCCTTCTATTTTATCATTTTTCCAGTTTCCATAAAATAAATCACCATTCTTCCAATAAAATACTCCTCCTCCTTCTTTTTTATTATCTTTTATTTCTCCATCATATAATCCATATTCATATAATAATTTTCCTTTTCTAATTAATTATTATATATTTATAATTACCTAAAAATATCATTTTCAGATTCAAATAAATAATTTATAATTGATGTTTCAAAATTTAATAAGAAATAAAATACCTCATTTAACCATAAATTATTTTCAATATAATATTTAATTATCTTTATAAGTTTTAATAAAAAAACAATAAATTTTTGATTTTTTAAATTATTTTCAATTTTGAATGAACTATAATTATTACAAAAATCATTTAAAGTTTTAAAAATATATTTTAATCCTTTATTATTTATTACTCTATGTGCACCATGTATATCATATTTACAATTTTTACATAATTTAATGTTACATTTTGTACAATAATAAAATTTATTTTTTTGATGCTTACATTCATTTTTTTTAAATATATGTTTAGATATTATAAGATGAAATAATATATCATCATTACAAAAAAATTTATTACAAACTATACAACATTTATTCCATTTTCTTTTACATAAAAAACAAATTTCTAATTTTACAAATGATTTTACAAAATTATCAAATGAAATAAAATTAAATTTATCATTATGACATTTATAGAATAACAAATGATTATCATTATTATTTAAAATAATTTGTAGAAAAGGAAATTTATTACATTCAGGACATCTTATAATTTGATATTGAGAATTATCCATTTAATAATAATTTTCCAAAAAAAATTTTAATATTAAATATGAGATTTAAATGGTGAAGAATAATAATTAAAAAAAGATATTCCAAAACCAGTATATTTAAAAATATTTTTAAACTACATGATTTAGTGGATTTTTTATAGAAAACATTAGAAAGAACATATCCTAAATATAAAAAAGAAGAAGGAGAACAATCTGAAGAAGAACAAGAAAATGAAGAAAAAGAGAAAAAGAAGAAGAAGGAAAAAAGATGATGAAGAAGGTGAAAAACAACCTGAAAGTGAAGAAGAATAATTTGTTGCTGAAGAAGAACCTGAAAAAGAAAAAAATGAACCCATTATATTAAATCAAAATAAAATTAATGAACAAAGAGAATTAATAAAAATAATATTAATAAACTAGATAATAATAAAATTAGGGAATTGATTTGGGAATGAGGTATTGGGGAATTGGAATTAAAACTAATCCTCAATCCTCATATTTTTATTTAATAAGAAAAATTATTTATAATAATAATTAATTCAATAAAATTTATGTAAAATCAATTATTAATTATTTTTTTATGATATCATTGGAAAAAATATAATATATATATGTTTGATACAAAAATATTTAAATTAATGGAAGATAAAAGCATAGATTGGGAAGAATTATTAAATTTTAATGATGATAAAAGTGATAATCAAAATATAGACCTAATTGATTTAGAAATAAATAAAAATGATAAACAATTATCTATTTATCAAAATGATTATCAAAAATTTGTCTCAATAGAATCAAATTTGAAAAGTAAATCTTATTATCAAACAAAATATCTTATTATCACCAAACATTTAATTAACATGGATGATTATTATTTATCTTTGGAAAAGAAAATGGATGAAACATTTGGAAATTCAAATAAATCAAATTCAATGAATTCTAACAAAAAGAGTAATAACTCTAACAATAAAAATGTTAGTAAAATAAAGGAAGATTTAAATATTTTAAAATTTGTCTATACAAAAAAATTGTTAGAAATGTATGAAAATGAAAAAATGACTGGAAAAGAATTTGAAGAGTATGCAAAAAGAACATTATATTTAATGTTTTTAATGATTAAGAAAGATAATTATATAATATATAATCCTAAAAGTGTTAATTTAAAAGGATTAGATCAGTATTTAATGAGCTGTGAAAAAGAAATTAAAATGTTTAATTTAGAAAGGTGTGAAATTGATATTATTATTAATGATTTCCAAAAAGCAGATTTTAATAATTTAATAAATAATTATCCAAATAATTTTTATTTTACTGAGGAATTGCATCTAGATAAAATTGTTAATAAGTTCAATATAATTGGAGAAATAGCAAGAAATCTTATTTATCAATCCTACAACATAAAATCTCAAATAAATAATTATCTTGATATATTTAAGAAATTTAAAATTATTCGAGACAATATTAACAAAAAGAATAAAGAAGATAATAATATATTTGACAATAATGATAATAGTGAAAAAAATGATACAGATAATAAAAATGTTCATGATTACTCAGAAAGTCAAAATGACGAAATTATTATATTTGAAAAAAATGAGGGGTATGAAAAAATTGATAAAAATCAAAATTTACAAAAAATTTTGAATTCTTTTAATATAAAAGATATTTCAAAAGAAAATATTTTTTTAATAATTACAAATGGACCATATTTACTATTTAAAATTATTTTCGAAATACTCGAAAAAGTATTTAAAGATGAAAATCAAAATATAAATGATGTATATAATAAAATTGAAGAACATAATGATATATTAACTAAGTTATGTGAGTCAAAAAGAAATATAAAAGAAAAAGTCAAAAATTTATATTCTTTATTTAAAGATTTAAGAGAAGAAAATATTAATTATTGTGTTTTATATATTGGGACAAATTCAGAGAATTTGAAAGATACTGATTTTTTTAGAATGAATTCAACTATTACTAGTAGTGAAAATAAAGAAGAATTAAAAGAGAATATTAATGAATTTACTGATATTATTAGATTAAAAAATGGAATAATAAATATGTTAAGTATTAAAAATGAAATTGATGATAAATTTGAATCATTTGCAAATAATGTATATCAAAAATTGAAGAACGCTCAATTATTATTTAAAATGAATTTAAAAAATTCATATAAAATAAAATTAAATATATATTTAATGGAGGATAAAATATTTGAAACAAATTCAGACTATTTTATTATAAATATTCAAGTAATATCAAAAATTAATAAAAAATTTATAAAGGATTTAGCCGAAAATGGTGATAAAATGGCAATACATTTATTTTTATTATCTCAAGAATATTTTTACAAATATTTTTTTTTTACTAATGATAATATATTGATATTACCGAAAGAAAATATAGATTTAAATAAAGTATTAATTTTAAGGTTTAAAGTTTTTGATGATGTTTATAAGCGATATCTAGAAAATGATTTTCTTCAAAAATTTAACTCAAAGATTATAAAAATAAATTCATATTCATCATCAATATCTAAATTTACTAATACATCAGATTTATTAAACAATATTAATAAAGAATTAAAACCAGAATTTGAAATTGAAGAAGACAGTTTTAAGAATGCATTAAAAACAATAGAAGTAAATACTGAAATTAATAAAGATTTAATATATAAAATAATAAATAATATTCAAAAAACATGTAAAAATGGATTACAGTTAGAAAATAATTTAGAAAATAAAATTAGACAAAATGTTACACAATTAGAAGAAAATATTAAAATGAATTTATTTTCTAGATATTTTATAAATTATATTTTGTTTGAGGAATGTAAACAATCAATAATTAAAAAATTTAAAAATATAAATGATAAAAATTTAATAATCTAAATATTATATAATTTTCCTTTTCTAATTAATTATTATATATTTATAATTACCTAAAATTACCATTTTCAGATTCAAATAAATAATTTATAATTGATGTTTCAAAATTTAATAAGAAATAAAATATTTCATTTAACCATAAATTATTTTCAATTAATATTTAATTATCTTTATTAGTTTGAATATAAAAACAATAAATTTTTGATTTTTTAAATTATTTTCAATTTTGAATGAACTATAATTATTACAATTAAATTTATCATTATGATATTTATAGAATAACAAATGATTATCATTATTATTTAAAATAATTTGTAGAAAAGGAAATTTATTACATTCAGGACAACTTATAATTTGATATTGAGAATTATCCATTTAATAATAATTTTCCAAACTAAAAAATTTTAATTAATTAAATATCAGATGAAAATGAAGAAAATGATTAAGAACAACAATTAAAAAAAGTTCAACAATATTTTTTTTATGTTATTAAAATAATATTTTGAATTTTATTATAATTAAATATTTAATATTTACTTTCATAATCATTTATATTTTTTAAGTTTAATCCTTTTGAAAATAATTTAAACATTATTTTAGTGTCTTTAACAATTGATGGAACATTTGCTTGACGATTTAATTGTAAAATTGGATTTTCTTTTTTTATAAATTTTAATCTTTCAAATTTTTCTAGAATTATTGGTTTTGTTCTTTTAGTTGATTTTGAAACATCTTTTATATGTAATTTATTTTTAGCATCTTTTATCTCATTTTTTAATATATTTCTAATATTTATATTTATTTTTTTTCTTTTATATGCTTTATCAAATGCTAAATCTTGTAAATAATCTTTTATTATATGTCCTTCATTATTATTTGATTTATTTATAATATTTCTATTTATTTCTCCTAAATCAACAGAAGATGGAATATTATATCTTTCATTTTTTCTTATTACTTTATTATGAAATACATTTGGATTTGTAATTAATAAATCAGTATTAAAAGTACTATGTTCATCATCATAAGTATTTGAATAATTTATTGATTTTTTATTTGAAATTTGTTTTGAATTTATTGATAATAAATCCATTGAATAATTACTTTTATTATGTGAATTTAAGGAAATATTTCCTTTATTTTTCCTTTGTGTTGGAAATGGTGATATTAAAGGTAATTTAATATAATGACTACTTATATTTAAATCTTGTAATAATATATTATATTTCTTTTTATCTTTTCTTTTTAATTCAATATCTTCATTTTTTGATTCATAACTTTCCATTAATTTAATTAAAAAAAAAACATTTATAATATTAATATTTTTAACATTTTTTAACTTTCAAATTTTTAAAAACAAAATTTTTTTATTTATTTTTATAAAAATAAATATTTCCTTTATAAATAGGAGGATTTTCCCATTCATTAACTTTAGAATCATTAAAATAAGCCCATTTATCACCTTCTTCTCTAATATGAGAAACATAATGTCCATGATCAGGATTTTTTCCAAGATGAGTTAAATAAGCATAAATATCATAAACAGATCCATTTCCTTTATTTAATTCTTCATTATCATTAACTTCTTCTTCAGGAGGTTCATCTTCAATAACAATATCAGGATTAGAACACAAAAAATCAAGTGCATTATCAGCATTACCTTTATTTTTTTTTAAAGCATAAATTGCTTTTTCTTTTGGAAATCCCATTCCAACTAAAATATCAATACTATTTTGATCATAAACTTCTTCTACTTTTTTTCCTTTTTTAACTTTTATTTTTGGTAATGGTAATTTATAATCAGGATTCTCAGAATTTTCACAATACCATCCCATTGCAATTTCTGGATCATTATTATTTTTATATAAAGCCCATTTTGCTCCTAATTCAGGAATACCACATTGTAAAAGGAAATTTATATCATCTTGTTTAAATTCTGGTTCTCTTTCTTCTTCTTCATTTAATTCATCTAAACCACTTTCTATTATTTTCTCATTTTCTTTTTTATGTTCTCTATTTAATATTTTTAAATCAAAATCATTTAATTTTGTTATAAATTTACATTCTAATTTTACTGGTACCCAATCATATACAAATCTTTCAAATATTAATATTAAATATTTTGGATAATTTAATACTCTTTGTGTTTTTGTCCATTGTGTTTTTTTCTTACAAACTGGACAATCTAAATCAAAACTTTCTTCACTTAAGAAATTTTGTAAACAATCATCAACTGAAGTTTCTGCATTTTCATCTTTTTTTTCTTTCCAATTTGTTGGTGATAATTGTAAATGCCATTGATTACTTTTTCTATATTTAACACTATGACATTCATTACATTCCATTCTTACTTCAACTTGAAATTCAAATAATTTAAATGGATTAATTTTTCTTCCTCTATCATATGTTTTTAATTGTTCTAATAAATATGACATATATTCAAATGCATCTTGTTGACGATTTGTTGAAAATTCAGGATGATTTTTACCAAAAAATAATTTAAATGAACTTGGTTTAATACCATCTTGATATTCTTCAATTTCTCCTTCTTTTCCTTCTTCAGTTGATGGTAATTTTCTTGTTTTTTTTTGAGAATACATTCCAGAATGTAAACCATACATAATTTTACTCATTTGACATAAATAACATTCAGCAGGATGTTTAAAACAATTATTTAAATGATCAAGTGCATTATCAAAATACCATTGTTTAAAAGATTCTAAAGAAAATAAAATTTGAACAATAGCATTTAAATAACAAGAATTACCTAAATTTTCCATACCAGTTCTACCAGGACCATATAAAGGAATTAATACTTTACCTTCTTCAATAGTTTTCGATAAAGTTAAATTAATATTAACATCTAAATTCATTTCAGTAACAGTTTTATCAGTTTTTTTCTGTGTATTAATATCAATACCAAAATTAATAAGATGAGAAGGTAAATTATCATCTTTAACATCATTATCACAAGCATAACAATAAATAGAAGCATCACCATTAGGAGTAATAGTTCCAGTTTTAACAACTAAAGGATGTTTAGTTTTTTCATAATGTGCAATTGCATGTGCATTTCCACCAGTTTCTTTTCTTCCACAAGATAAATTACCACATGTTAAACATAACCATAAATTTGAAGATAAGTCACAATCATTACATTTAGCAATTGATTTTTCTGCTATTTTTACACCTTCATTTTGTTGTAATGTTAATGTATGTTCACAAGGGTATATTTCTTCTTCCCATGCTTTAATTCCACTTTTATCACTTTCTGATGATGCGTTTAAAATTGATGTTACTAAATCTTTTAATTTTTGATTTTCTTGGTAATTTATTGATTTATTACATGTTAAACATTTTATTTCTAATTTTTGTTCCCATTTTTCATCTGTGAAATCTGCTCCTCCTGGTTTACCTATTGCTAATTTTGTTATTGTTGGTGGTTCTTTTTCTTTTTCTGAATTTACTACTTTGTATTCTTTAATATTTAAAAATAAAGGATGATTAAATTGATTATAATGTAATTGTATATGATTAAAAAATGGATTTGAACAATATCCTGAAAAACATTTTAAACATATATTTATTCCTGTTTCACTTTTCTATTTATATTGAAAATTATTAAATAATTTTAAATTTACTGCATCATCGTAACATTTTAAACATTGATCTCTGTATATTTTCTTTCCTGCAACACTATAAATTATATCTGATGTTAAATGAGGACATTCTGATTCATTTGTAGAAGTCATTTAATTATGATTTAAATTATGAATTATTATTACTTAAATATTATTAAAAATAAATTATTTCAAAAAAAATTAGTTAAATGAAATTTATAAAAAAATAGTTTAATGAATAAATGATAAATGCTAATAAAAATAAAAATTATTATGTTAGAAATACCTAAAAATATAAATATTTATTTAAAATAATAGTTAACCTCCAATTTTATCTATTTCATAAATTCTAAAAATAACAAATACCTTTTAATAAATTTAATATTTACAAATTTATTCACTAGCTTACTATATTTTTATGCTTAATAAAAATTAAGCAACTAATATAGGACACAATTCTCCATCTTTTTTCTTTAGAGATAATATCTGATAATTTTTTTCATTTTCATAATTTTGAATTTGTTTATTTTCTTTTCTTTTATTTTTATTACAAAACAAATTATAAAAAATTAAATAAGCTTTTGTAAAATTTTTATTATTATAATCTTTAAAAAATAATTTATAAATTTCCTTATTTTCAGGAATTAATTTTAATCGTTTTCTTATTAATTGAATAATTCCAAATGCAATTTCAAGAGGATTTAAAGAAAGAATAATTTCATTTTCAACTAATTTATTTAAATATACAATAGACATATGATATGGAGAGAATTTATTTTTTTTTTCTTCACCATCAAACAAAATATTTTGTTGAGTTAATATTAAATTTAACACATCATATGCTGTTGTTATATTTAAATTATAATCTACAAGTTTTAAAATATATATTTCATCATTTTTATAATTTGAAGATATTTGTTTTGAATAATTTTGTTCTAATAAAGTTGATTTATATGAATCATTTTCAATAAATTTTGATGCGATTATTAAACAAAAAATAGCAATTATATTTATTTCATTTATTGCATTGATTTTCATAAAAATTACATCAAGTAAAGAAATTGCAAGATGAAATGTTTTATCAGATAAAGAATAATTAATTGTAATTTCTTTTAACATTAAAATTGTTTTTTTTCTC
Organism: Isotricha prostoma; assembly: GCA_023807205.1. Taxonomy (NCBI): domain Eukaryota; phylum Ciliophora; class Litostomatea; order Vestibuliferida; family Isotrichidae; genus Isotricha; species Isotricha prostoma. The sequence goes on along the minus strand of JAJMZS010002998.1, from coordinate 42,116 downwards.
TTTTTTATATAATCTTTTTTTGAACAATAAAGCATTGAAAAATCAATAATATTGGTAATCAAATTTTGAAAAGTCTTAAAATAATCATCAATATAAGTTTTTTTATTTATATCTTTATCATTTATGTTTGGACAGATAAATACGTTTTCTTTATTTTTTGATATCAAATGTTGATGATAACAAATAGGTCTATTGATATTCATTAAAATTTATAATTGTTTATTAGTATTTATATTATATATTAATAAAAATTGGACTTTAAGAAAAAAAATAATAGTATAAATAAAAATATAAAATCCTAACTATTATAATGTATTATAATGAAAATTAAAATAATATTTTATATTTAATATAAATATTTTATTTATATTCTTATTAATTGAATAAAAAATATAATAATATAAAATATATATAAAAAATAATAGAGAGTTATATATATTTTTAAAAATTAATTAATAAATTTTATTTATTTTATATTTAATATATAAAATAATGGAAATAACTAATTTAGAAAAAGATTCAATTGATAAATCAATATTTCCTGAATTAGAAAATGGTAAATTTGAGATTGATGATAACATAAATGAAAAAAAAAATTATATTGGAGAAGCATTATTATCATTTTATGATTTTAATCAATTATCAGAAATAAAAAAAAATAAAAAACAAAATTTAAAAGAAAAAAGAAAATCTCGTTTTAAAAATTTAAAATTAAATATGTTTTTAAAACCAAAATTAAAACAAAATCAAACAAATTTAATAGGAAAAACAGATAATCCAATATTACCAAGAGCATCATTAATTGAAAAATTAAAAAGAAACGAAAAAACGAAAAATATACTATCATTTTCTTCAGATTTACCAAAAATAAATTCAAAAGAAACATCTTTTTTTTCAAACTCTTCAAAAACAAATAATGAAGATATAAAACAAATTATTAATTCACCAACACTTAAGATAAGAAAAAGAAAAAAAATTGATAGAAATCAATCTAAAAGTTATAATAGTACTTTAATTCAAACTCTTAGAATTTTAGATTTTAAAAATGGAAAAGTAAATAAACAAATTAAAAAAGCTCAAAAAAAATTTGATAATGTAAAAAATAATATGAGTGATAAATATAGAATTTATCATTGGAAATATATTATGACTGATAATGAAAAAGATTTAAGACCTGATACTTTTTTTGGTAAAGCAGGAGCTGAAGTTTTAAATAAACAAAAATTTAATAGAAGATTAGATAATATGATTAATCATTTAAAAAATGTTGATGTTATTAATTTTGGAACAATGTTAAATAGACATCGTGAACATTTGACAATTGAAGAAAAATTAAAAAAAAGAGTTGAAAATGAAAATGAAAAAATTGAACTTATTCATAAAATTTTAGAAAGTGATAGAATGATATGTAATAATATAAAAAAAGAATGAACATGTTTTTTTAGTTGTATATAGTTTTTAGTTTGATTAAAATTAGAATATATATATAGAAATTTTTATATATTCAAATGAACGTTAATATTCTTAAATGTTATATTTATTTAAATAAAAAATAATTTTTTTTTTAAATAAAATTTTATAATAAATTTATGTATATATTCTTATATGTTGATCTTCGGAATGACAAATAAGTAAATATTGGTTATTTTTTTGATTATAATATTTTTCTAAATAAGAAATAGAATAATTACTAACTTTTAATTTCCCAATAAATTTATTTAACTCAAAACTAAATTCACTAATTATTCCATTCTTATGATATATTAAAAGATTATTTTCATCCCAAAAATATGCATGATTTCTAACAGAACTATTTCTTGATAAATTCATATCCAATAAAATAATGGGATCATTTTTAGAAATAGTTAATATTGAACATGTTGATGTATCATCTAAAAATATTACTTTATTTTGAGCTGTATAATATATTATTTGAATTATATTTGAATGGTTATTATAGGGAATAATATTTAATACATTTCCTTTATCAAAATCCCAAATTTTAATATTATAATTTGAATTATTTACTGTAACTAAGTAATTAATATCATCTATTTTTAAACATAAAAAATTGTCTTCATAAGTTCCTTTTAATTCACTATTTCTATCATATATTTCTTTTATAGTTTTCCCAGTTTCAAAATTCCATACTTTAATTTTATCATTTTTTGAAATTGAAATAATAATATTTGAATTAGTATTTGTATGATTAAATATTTGAAAATTTACAATACTTCCAGTATGACCAACTAAATTTAAGACATTACCTTGATAATAATTATTTTTATTTTGAATATATGAATATAAATCAGTTATATTCCAAATTTTAATTGTATGATCTTCACTTGATGAAACTAAAAATTGAGAATTATTATTATCTAAATAATATTGAATATGATTTATTTTTCCAATATGTCCTTCTAATTTCAAACATAAATATTTATCCCTTGAATTTATATTAGTATTTGAAGATAAATTTTGATTTGATAACTTCATCATTTCTTCATTTTCAGATTGAATATAATTAGTAAAGTCTTCAATTCTTATATTATTCATCGATGATGGATATGCAAGATAAGTATTATTACTAACAATATCAGTAAATAGAGAAAAATGTTTATTTAAAAAATTAGAATTACTTGAATAATCAATTGTATTATCATATATTTTTTTTAAATTTTCAATTGATGTTATCATATACTTTTCAATTTTAAATAAATTCATTTCTACTTCATTTTTATATGAATCAAAAGATTTGTAAAGATTTTCTTTAATTGAATTTACATCATTTTCAATATATGATATTATTTCTCCATCATTTATCATTGTTAATTCTTCAATTATTTTTGTATTTTCTTCATATCTATTATAATTTAAATTATCTAAAGTTTCTTTCATTTTCTTCAATGTCATATTTAAATTTTCCAAAGGCATTTTTGTCATTTTCAATTTTAAAATTTCAGAATTAAAACCTTCTAAAGCTTCATAATTTAATATTTTTTTTAAATTTAAAATAGATTGTTTTAATAAAAGAAATTTTTCATCCATAAAACTTTCATAATATTCATTAAATTCATTTCTTAATTGTTGAAAATAATTTTGAATATCATCAAAATTTTGTTCATAGCATTTTTTAATATTTTCTCTTTTAGAAATAAAAGTTGAAATTAAATGTTCATGACTTTTACAATATGATTCAGCAAAATTAAGATATTTAGACGAACTAAAATCAATTTTAAATTTATTAAAATCAAAAAAAAACTTATCAAAATATTCTTTTATCGTTACAAAATTATGTTTTTTTGATCTAATACAACCTTCATTATCAGAAATACATTTTATACATTTCATTTGTTCATCATCACAAAAAATTTGATCACATATTCCTCCAATTTCACTATAATGTTTTTTACAAAAATGATGAATATTTAATAAAGGATCACGATTTTGAATAGACATTAAAAATTAAAATTAAATAATAATTTAATTTTTAAAAACCTTAATTTTTATTAAATTTACTATTTAAATAAATTTTTTTTTTATTTTAATGAATATTTCTTATATTTTTATCTTGTAAAATAATTTCCCATAAATCATCAGCAAGTTTTGTATTATATTCAGTATCTTCTTCAAAAACTTTTAATTGTTCATAATAATGTTCAATATTAGTTGCTTTAAAATTAGCAATTTCATTTTGCATATTAAAAGTAGCAATTTTAATAATTTGATTTAAAGTATTAATATCTTTTTCCATTTTTTCTTTTTCATTAGTCAAACTAGTAATATCATCATCTCTACTTTTAAAACTAAAAATACTTTTAAGATTAGTTTTTCCTGCTTGTAAATCAGTTAATTGTGTTTGTAAACTAGTGAAATTTTTAGTTAATTTATCATAAGATTCTTGAAGTGCTTTTAAACTATCTAAAGCTTCTTTCATTGCTTCAGTATCTAAATAATCTTCTGTCAATGAATCATATAATTTATCATATGGATTTCTTGATTGTTCTTGATTTAAAGTTGATTTTTTTCCTAATTCAACATTATCCATATTAAAAAAAACTAATTTTGAACTATCATTTCCTGAATATTCTGTTATTGTTTCTTTTTCATATAATGAAAACATATTTTCTATTAAATTATATAAATTTTTATTTTGATTAAATCTTTCTTTCATTGTTGCAACTAAACTTCTAAAATTTTTAATTCTAGGATAATTTTCCTTTAATTGAGCATAAAATTTTTCTTGTTCTGCTTTTCCTTGTGTTGTATCAAAATTATCATCATATGATGTAAAAGAAGCAGAATATTTTTTAAGTAAACTATCATAATCTTGTTGATTAATTGAATTTAAAGTTTTTGGAACATCATTTGAATTTTGTAAGAAAAGTTCAACTTCTTCAGAATTAAATAAATATCCAATTCTAGATAATTTTAAACAAAATCTATTAATCATTTCAATTCTCATTTCAATAATTTCTTTATCATTAGCTCCAATTGTTTTTTTATGAGGAATATTTGGAATAAAAACACCAGGCCATCTTTCAACTAATTTTTCTCTTAATGCTGCAAAGTCTCTATATCTTCTTTCTAATGGTTCTGGAATTCTTGTTCCTAAAAGAGTATAACTTGTATATGTTGTTAAGGTTTCTTTGTTTTTTACTGGATCTTTTACATACATTGGAATTGCATCTTTGGATGGTTCCATTTAATATTATTAATAGAAAAATAAAAAGATTAATTTTTTTATTATTTTATTATTAAATAATATTATTTAATTATTTAAATTATATTTTGGTTTTTTATTTTATTTTCAAAGTAATTTTCTATTAAATAATTTTTTGAAGGTTTTTTATATTGATATATTTTGAGATCTACTTTATAATTGTTTACTATAATTCCATCTTTTTCTAATCTTTCTTTTTGAATATTTATTCCACCATCACCAAAATTTTTTGATAATTCTCCTTTATAATTTACAACTTTATAACAAGGATATTTTATAGGATCTGGATTTATATGTAATATATTTCCTATTACCCTACTTAAATTTTTATTTCCTAAATCTTCTGCAATTTGACCATAAGTTACTACTTTTCCTTTAGGAATTGATTGTAAATATTTATAAACTTTTAAATTTAACATTTTATTTTTTTTAAATTTATATATTTCACTTATTAACACTTTATTAATACTTTATTTATACTATATTAAGTTAGATTTAATACAAATATATTAAATCAAATATATTAAATTCCCTTAAACGAATGTATAAGTGATAAATAAGTTTTAGATGTTCTAAATTGTTTAAAAATAGATTTTAATGAAATGTTTTTATGTAATTTTGAAGGAAAATATTCATCATCTTCATCATAAATAGAATTCCTATAAACTAACATTTCATTCCAAATTTCATTTTTACATTTAATACTTAATCTAGAATTTATATCTTTTTCATAACTTTCATAATTTTTACAATAATTATCAATTATTTCAATAGGTTCATTATATTGTAAAACTAGAAAATTTTGTATTTCATCTGGATTATATTTATACATATCATCATCTATTTTTCTTTTCGGTTTTTTATTTGGAGAATTACTTCTAATTTTTTGAATAACTGAATTTTGAATTTGATTTTCTACTTCATTTCTAATTATAATCAATTGTTTAATATCAAAATCAAATTGTCTTAAAAGAAGAAAATAAATCATAATTGAAGGATCCTTCATTTCATTAATTTTTTTGTCAAATAAAGAAATTAGTTCTTCAACTGATTCTACTTTCATTATTTCTGGTTTTAACAATTTAAGAACACATAAAGAAGCTTTAAATAAAGTAATATCTCCATTTAAAAATAAAGCATCCCAAATATTTAAAGATAAATTTTCAGGAAAATCTTCAATAAATAAACTTAATAACCATTTATATAATAAATTTGTTATATGAATTTCAAAACAATTATTTTGAATAAAATTAAATAATTCAGGTAAAAATTGAAAAAGTAATTGTTCAATTAAAGCAGAATATACTAAAACTCCTAAAACATTAGAATAATAATTTAAAGGTAATATTTTTTCTATTATTTGAACAAATAACCAAAAAGATTCTTCTTCATTATTAATTATTTTTAAAATAAATGAAACAATAAAATTAAATCCTTGACAATAACCTATAAATTGATTTCTTCTTGAATAAGCTAATAATATATTTTCTAATTTTTTAATATATAATTTCTCTTCATTTTTATCAATAAAAGTTCGAGTTAAATCTTGTTTTATAATTTCATGATAATTATTTTTAATATTTTCTGGATAATTTGCTAAAAGATTTGTATAATAATTTGGATTTTCTTTCATTTCTTTTTTTGCACCTGATGAAATCATCCATATTTTTTTTCTATATTCTTTATCAGGGTCTTTTTTTAATAAAAGTAATTTTATTATTTTAATATCTTCTTTTGATAATTGATATTTATCTTTTGATAAAATCTATAAATATAATAAGTTATATATATATTTATATATTAATATTTTACATTTAAACCATCTATTTCCCATGTATATTGTTCTCCTAAATTTTTATTTTGGAATAGTAATTGAGTTTTTTGAATGAGTTCAGAGAACATTATTGGTGTATTTGAAAATTGTTTTTTAAAAGGAATATTATGGATTTTTGTATCAATCATTTTTATATAAACTAAAGTTTAATTTTATATTATATTTTCCATGAATTATATTACTTAAAATAATATAATTAAAACAATTAAAAAATTATAAATAGTATAATAAATATATTTTTAAATTTAAATTTTTATTATTATCAAACTTCATATTTAATAAATTTAAAATTAAAAATGTCAAACTTTTCTAATAATAATTCAGAAAATAAAAATGAACAAATTCAAAAAACAATATTAATATGTGGAATATTATCAATGATAATAATAATTATATTAGTTATATCAATAATAATTTATTGTATTTGTAAAAATAGAAGAGAAAGTAAAAATGTAATAAATCATAATATATTTGTTGAAGAACAACAACAAAAAAAACATAATACTACTCCAGAAAAGTTTAAACCAGTTTCAAATTCATCTACAATTGGAAGTGATAATGTTAGACAAAATATGTCAATGAGTGAAATAAAAGAAAAAAATTTAAAAGATGAAATTCATAATATTATTCATTCATCAAATGTTAATACTGATAGTGAAAGAAAAAAAAAGAAAAAAAAAAATGGTAAAAAAAGTCAGAGAGATGATTCACCAAGAAATAATCTTGAAAATAATAAAATGAATGAAAGTAATGAAATTTCAACTAAAAAACTTGAAAATGATATTAAAAATCAAATAAAACAATTTGTTAGAGATGATGATGAAAAAAAATAAATGTTTTAAAACTTGAATTTTTTTTCAATATATATATTATAAATTAAATTATTAAAATTTTCAAAGGTTATTTTTTAATTGAGATTTATTTCACTTTTTGATTTAATAAATTGTGTTTCAATATTAGAAAATTTATTTATATTATTTTTCCTATTAACTTTAGATTCATATATAAATTTATTTATTTCTGATATATCTTTCTTCATTTTATTTAATGTTTCATTCTTATTTAAAGTTATATTATTGTGTTTTATTATATTTTCATCTTTTTCTATATTTTCTTTAATTTTATCTAAATTTAATTCTTGAGAATTAGATTTTTTTAATTTTTTATTTTCTTCTTTAAAATGTTCTAAAACAATTTCAGGTAAATAAGATTTTTTGTTATTATCATTATTATTTATTATATTTGGTTTATTTAATTGCTTTTTTTTTAAATTTTTGTTATAATAAAACAATGTAATATTATCCATTTTTTTAAATTTATTTTTATATTCTCTTATTATTTTAAAATCTGACATGAGTTTATTTGCATTTTTAAAAATTGGTAAATTTCTAAAATTTTGTTTTTCTTGTTCATCATTAAAAGAATAAATATTCTTTTTATAAACTTTTAAGGTATTATTTTGACTATTAATTAAATTATTATTTGAATTATTTTTTTTATGATTTCTAAGAATATTAAAAATAGTATTTTGTACTTCTAAATTATTACTTTCTTTATTTATATTTGAAGTTTCTTCACAATAATTATTTGAATCAATTTCTTCAATTTGATTAAATTCAGGAACTAGTTTATAAATGTTATGTTTATTTGGAGACTTATTGACATTTAAAGACATATTATTAATATTAGATTTTAATTTATCCATTGATTTATTTTTAAAATCATTTATAAAATTATTTCTAGTTAAATATTTTTGATTATTTTCATGTATTTTTAAAATTAACTTCTTAATATCAAATTTTTTATTTGAAAATAATTTATCATTTGAATTTTGATGAGCATATAATTTATTTATAGATTCTTTATTTATCTTTTTTTGAAATTCAATTTTTTTATTACGACTTGATAAAGAACCTTTTTGAATCTCTTCATAATTTGATTCATTTTTACTTAAATAATTATCTTTATAAAAATAATAACTGATATTTTTTCCTCTTATCTAAAATTTAAAATTTTAATACTTTTTTCTCAAGACAATAATTTTTAGGTCGGTTAAAAAATTTATTCATCATCATAATAAAATAGAAAAAAGAATAAATAATAATTATAATAAAAAAAAATTTTTTAAAATAAAAAAAAATAATTTTAAAAAACAGCAAAAAATATTATGATAAAACTAAACCAAAAAGCAAAAAAAAATTAAAAAAAAAACTCAATAAATTACTTTTTAACTTTATCCATCCATTCCTTAATAACCTTCTCAGCATTTTCTTTAGTATATCCATAATCTTTATATTTTTCAACAATATCTCTTCCATCTTGATCAATCATATTACCTTTATTATCAAAAACAAGAAGAGCAGGAATACCATTAATTTCAAAAGCTTCTGCAATAGTATCTTTCATTTCATCTTCAAAATTAATTGCAACCCAAGGCATACTTTCATAATATTCATTAAAACTATTTAAATCTCTATCACATGATGCAAAAACTATTTCAATTTGTTTTTTTTCTTCATTTGCTTTTTTATAAAATTCTGATAATACTGGTGTAAATCCTCTACAAGGAGGACACCAATGTGCTGAAAAGTATATTCCTATTAATGGTGATTCTAATACTTCTGATAATGCTTCTATTCCATTTTTTGATTTTAATTCTGGAGGGAGAAGTTGTATTAAAATTGATGAATCCATTTTTTTAATAATTAGAGATTAATATTATTTTATGTTTTTTATTAGTTTAAATCATAAATTAATTTTATGTGAAAAAAATAATTTTTTTTTTTTTATTTAATTATATAATTAATTTAATTAGAAAATTCATTTTTTTTTTTTTTATAAATTTGTTAAATCAATGTTTTCAATATTATCTTCTATTGATGATGAAAGTATTTCATCTTTTAATTCATTATTAGTTGTTTCACATGATAATATTTCATTTTCATTTATTTGATATTTTTCTGCAAATTTTCTTATTACATTTTTACATTTTTCAATATGTAATCCAAATATTTTCATATTATACCAAAATGTTATTAAGTTAATATAACATATTGAATGAATTCTTTTTTTTCTACTTTCTTTATCTTCATCAAAGTAATTACTATAATTATTTTTGTTATTTATGTCTTCATTAAGTGAATATTCAATTAATCCTTCCCATATTTTTTCATTTTTAAAAATTTCATTTTTTTGTATTTCATCTTGAACTAAAACATTTTTTTCTTTTCCATTAAAAAAAGTCTGTGAAAGAATAATACTAAATTTAATACTTTGATAATCATTTTGTTCATAAGATTTAGTTAATAAATAATTCATAACAGAACATAAATTATCAAAACTATTTTTTTCAAGAAAAAATAATCCTTCTGTTCTAAATCTATTAACATTAATTAAAAATTGCATTCTATAAATTGAATAATCAAATAATTTAAATAATTTTTCTTTTTCTATACTATCTCCTTTCCATATATTTTTAACATATTCTTCAAGTTTAAAAAAATTATTTTCCATTTCAGGATTATCTTTAAACTCATCTGGTATATATTTAAAAAAATCATTCATTATTGATATAGTTTTTCTTCCAATTTCATATTGTTCTTTTTCTTTAATACAATTTCCAATTCTTAATCTTAATTCAGGTGAATAAGGAACAAATTCAAATTTCGAAGGATAAGAATAATTTGTTTTATTTTCATTTATAAATTTTGTAATATCTTCGTTTGAATTTATATTATTAAATATTTTAATTGTATTTTTTTTTGAATCAAATAATCTATTATACATTTCAATATAACATTGTGTTATTTGTATAAAATGTTTTTTAAGTTCATTTATATAATTTTCATCCATTTCTTGAATAGAATTATATACTTCAATTGATGAATTTATATATTTTTCTCTTTCATTATTTGCTTCTGTAATATAATCTTTATATTGTTTTTCATAATCTTTTGCCATTAATAAATATTTTTTTTGAATATCTTCATGTTTATCAAAAGGTTTCTTTTTATTATTTATATTATTATCATCATTTTCATTATTTATATTATTTTCATTATTAGAATAATATTTTTCTTTTTCATAACTCATAATTGATGTTTCAGCATATTTTGTTGCTGATTGAAATTTTGATTGAATATTATTTAAATGTTCAATTATTTTTTTAAAATTATTTTGTGTCGAATATATTTTTTCTGATAATTCTATTCCTTTTTTTAATTGATTTTCTAATAAATTTCCAAATGGTTTTAAAACATTATCATCAATATTTTTTACATTATCTAAATGTATATTACTCTCATTTACAATTTCATTTAATAAAGAATCAATTCCTAATTTTAATGAAGATTTATTTTCTTTATCTTTATTATTTTTATTAAAATAATTATAGAACATATCACATAATTGTTTAATTCCGTTTGCATATTCACATTCTAAATTTTTTTTCTGTGAAAAAATATATAAAAGAATTTTACCAATATTCCTTTCTTCTTTAAAATTCAAATTAATAGTCTCAAATCCAAGCCACAAATTTTTTTCATAACTTAATAATTTCTCTTCAATTTCCATATTTAAAAAAAAATAATAAAACAAAAAATAAAAAATTAAATAAAAAAAACAACTTTTCAAAATAATAAAAAATAAACAATAAAAAATATATATAAAAAAAAAAATTAAAAAAAACTATATAAAAAATGAACAAATCATCAAAACGTTTAGACAACGAGTTAAAATCTTTATCGAATGAATCAGTATGTAATGCAGTAGTAGAAGTTCCAGATCAAAATAATCCATATAAATGGTTAGTTCACTTACCAGGACCACAAGGATCACCATTTGAAGGAGGAGTATTTAAACTATCATTTGAATTTCCTGCAAATTATCCTTTCAAGCATCCAGAAGTTAAATTCATTACTCCAATGTATCATCCAAATATTAAAAGAGATACTGGTGAAATATGTATGGATGTTTTTGCTTCTTCTTGGAGTCCTACTCAAAAAGTTTCTGATATTATTCAAAAGTTGGCTTCTCTTCTTTCTTCTCCTCAAACTAGTTCTCCTTTAGAAAGTGAAATTTGTAAGGAATATATGAATAATCCTTCTTCTTATAATAAAAAAGTTAAAGATATGGTTAAGAAATATGCTAAATAAGTTTTTTTTTATGGTTTTTACATTAATACAAAAATATTTATTGTTAATTTATTAGATTTTATTTTTCTTTTTTTTTTTCTTTTTCTTTATTGTTCTTTTTTTTTTTTTTGGAATTATTATTATAATTTTAATATAATATTTTTTTAAATTAAAATTTTAGATAATGGGTGTATGTCAACAACCAAAAAAACCAGGAAAAAATAAAGATAGTCATTTTCAAACTACTATTCATAGACAACTTCATACTACTAATTATTATCAAGGACAAATAAATAGGAAAAAAGAAATTGAAAATAATAAAATTTTTGATACTTTATTAAAAGAAAAAGAAAAAGAAAAAAAAAATCTTAAAAAAAAAGAATCGTTAAAAGATAAAAAAGAAGAAGAAAAAAATCCTAATGATAATAAAGAAGAAAAAAAAGAAGAATTAAATAAAGAGGAAAAAAAAATTGAAGAAGAAGAAAAGAAAGAGGAAATAAAAGATGATAAAAAAGTTGAAATAATAGATAATAATAATAATAAAGATTTTAAAAAAAAGAATTCATTAACTTCAATAAAAAGAAGAAGATTCAGAAAATTAAAAACAACAATAATACCAAAAGAAACAAAAATTTTTAATTTTGAGAGTGATGAAGAAAATGAAGAAAATAAAGAAAACAAAGAAAACTCAATAAAAAAAAGTAATTTTAAAAGAAGAGAATTAGGAAAATTTAAAAGAAAAGACAAGAAAAGTTTAACATTAATAGAAAAAAATAAATTTGGAGATAAATTATTTAGAGAAGAATTAAATTTAAAAATATCAAATCAAGCATTAATAGAAGAAACAGAAGGAATACCATATAAAAAATATAAAGTAATATCAAAAATAGGAAAAGGAGTTTATGGTTCAGTTTTCTTAGCAAATAACACACAATTAAATATAATGGTAGCATTAAAGAGAATAGATAGAAGAATTTATTTACTTGATGATTCAGTACAAGAAACAATTGAAATTCTTAAATTATTAGATCATCCAAATATTATAAGAATGTATGAATGTATTCTTTCTCCTAAATATTTATATATTGTTAATGATTATTGTTCTTGTGGTGAATTATTTACTAATAAAAAAAAACCTTTAAGTGAACATCAATTAGCTTTTATTTTTTTTCAAATATTCAGTGCTCTAGTTTATTTACATAATAATAATATTATTCATAGAGATATTAAATTAGAAAATATATTAATTAGTGATATTGAAATTGAACCAAATACAAAAGTTAAATATTTTCATGTTAAAATGATTGATTTTGGCGGAGCTAAAGTTTTTGAAAAATCAAATTTAGAAAATGAAGTTTTTGGTAGTAATTTATATATAGCACCAGAAGTTTTAAAAAGAAAATATAATGAAAAATGTGATACATGGTCAGTTGGAGTTTTACTTCATTTATTATTAGTTGGAAGAGCACCTTTTGAAGGAGGAAATATAACAGATACATTAAATAAAATTAGAAAAGGAAAATTTAATACTAATGATGAAATATTTTTAAAAAGTTCAGAAGAAGTACAAGATTTAATTAAACAATTATTAGAAGTTAAAGTTGATAAAAGATTAAGTGCAAAAGAAGCACTTGAACATCCTTGGTTTACTAAATTTGATGCTACTTTTATTTATAATAATTTAAATGAAAATATTATTATCAATTTTATTAATAGATTAATTCAATTTAAAATTAAAAATAAATTCCAACAAATTGTTCTTGCTTTTATTGTACATAATATAACTGAAGATGAAGAAGTTAGAAATATTCAAAAATTATTTAGATTATTTAATAAGAATAATGATGGTTGGTTAACAAAAGAAGAATTATATATTGGATTATGTAAATATAAAGATGAAGAGGAAATTAATGAAATTATTGATGGAATATTTTTAATGTTAGATAGTTCTAATTCTGGTTTTATTCAATATGAACAATTTTTAAGAGCTTGTCTTAGAAAAGAAAAAATTTTAAATGATAAATATTTATTATATGCTTTTAATTTTATTGATAAAGATGGTATTGGAAAATTAACAATTCAATCAATTAAACATTCGTTTGGTGGAAATGAAAATAATATTTCTGATGCTGTATTTGAAAATATTTTTAAAGAAGTACCACATATTAAAGATAATGAAATGAATTATGAAGAATTTAAAATAATGATGTTTGATATGGGGTAATTATATATAAATTAATTAGTTAATATTATTTTTATTTTACTATTTGTATTTTATTAATAAAAAAAAATTATTTTAATTATATAAAAAAATTCTTAATAAATTATTTTTTTTTATTTTAAAAGTAAAATTTAAAAAAACCAAATTAATATAATTCTTCAATTAATTCTAAATATTTAATCAATTTTGTCATTTTATTTGGTTTAATAGTAAAACCATGTAAAATAATTCTATTCATTCTAAAAGCTAAACCAAAATCAATAATTGCACTTTGTTCAGTTTCATTAATATTATCATAAATAGAAACTTCAGTTTCTCTACTTTTAATTTTTTGAATAATTTCACCCAATTCATTTATATTTTTAAAATTACCTAAATTCAAAGAAATATTTTTTAAATTATCCAAAGGAAAAGGAGGTGGTAAAGCAGCTTCTTCTTCTTCTTTTTCTTTCTGTAATTCTTCTTCAGTTTTTTTCTTTACTTCTTTTTTTGGTTCTGGTGGCTTTTTTTTCCCTTTATTATTCTTTTCTTCTTCTTCTAATCTTCTTTGTTCTTCTTCTTCTTCTAATCTTTTTTTTTCTTCTTCTTCTAATCTTTTTCTTTCTTCTTCTTCTTCTTTTTTTTTCTTCTCTAACTCAGTCATTTCATAAACAATATCACTAGGTCTTGGTTCATTATTAATTAATCTACTTCTATATAAAGGATTTATAGTATTCATTTTTTGTTCACCTTCATCTTCTTTTTTATCAATAACATTCCCTAATTTACTAATATTATCACTAATTAATGATTTACTAGAAATTTTAACATCCGGTTTATCACTAATAAACTTTTCTAATAACTTCCCCCATCCTCTTTCATCTTTATCAGCAATTGGATCTTCAATATATTTTAATAAAGGATGATCTTGACATAATTTAATATAAAAATCAATTAATTCTTCAGTTGTTGGTGGTTTTTTAAAACCATCCATTTCATATGTATTATCATTTTCTATATAATAATTATTTGCATTACATTCAATTCCATAATATAATTTACCATCACCACCACATTCATTTATTATTGATTCTATTAATTTCATTATATCATTCATTGCGTCTGATGGTGGAGTATATGAATTTTCTTCATTTAATTTCATTCCTGCTATTCCTGCTTTACCTGCTGTTAAATTCTTTGTTATTGATTGATATATTTTCTGCATTAATTCTTTTATTTCTTTTGATGACATTTTTGTACTGTTATCAATGAATAAAATCCATCTTTCAAATTTTACTTTTGAATTTGCTTTTGGACCAGTTTTAAAAAGAATAAAACCTAAATCAGAAACATTTGTATTATTTAATTTAAATTGTGTTAAATTTTCATTGAAATAACTTATCATTGTTTCTTTATTTAAAATACTCATTGAAAGTAATGTTGCTAAACTAATAGAATTACTTAAACAATTTGCAATTGCTATGTCTTCTTCTGATGAAGATATATTTGATAAAGCTGCTAAATATTTATCATAACTATTAAATTGTTCTATATTATAACCATTAATTCCTTTTGCAAAAGTATTATCAAATATTTCAATTATATGTTCTGGTTTTGAATTGGCAGTTTCAAAAACTTTTTCTTGATATGGTAAAAAGAATGTTATTACTTTTTGTGTATTTCCTCTATATGACATTGTTATTTCTAATGCTAATTGAAATTGAAATTCTGAATTTAATTTTTGGGATAATGTAACTTTCTCAATTTTGAAAATTGTTGCACTATGCTATTTCATTTTAATTATATTTATTTATATTAATTACTTCTTGTATTAATGAACACATTAATGAATATGGATCTGCTGGAAGTTCAGTTAAAACTTTTTGAATCATATCATTTAATACTGCTTCAATTTTATGTTTTGATGCATATTCTTTTATTATTGGTGAAATTAATGGAGAATCATCCATTTTTTTTTTAAATTATTTATTATCTTATAATTATTTTTTAATTTAAAATGTTAGTTATTTTTTCTCAAATAGTTTTTTAATAAAAATAATCTAATCTATATATATTATTGTTTATAATAATAAAAATAAATGATAGGAAATATTGGTTTAAGTGGATGGATTGTAATAGCTGGTTTTGGTGGTTTAGCAAAGTATATAATGAATTATGTAAAAGATAAAAATATTCAAAAACAATTTGAAAAAAATATAAATAAAATAAGAACTGAATATTTAGAAATGATAAAAAAAGAAATAGAATCTCAAAAAGACACTTTTTTTGAAAAAGAATTAAAAGAATATGACTTAACAGAATTTGACAATGCAATAAATGAAATTTACCAAAATGAAAATTTTGAACAATTAATGGAAAAAAGAGTAAAACATGATATAAATTTAATAAAATTTGACATATCAAATAATAATTTCAACATATTAATAATAGGACCAACAGGAGTAGGAAAAAGTACTTTAATAAACTCAATATTAAATTTAAATAAAGAAAAAAGTGCAAAAACAGGAAAAGGAAAACCAATAACATTAGGAGAACCACATTCATATACATCAGATACAGTTAAAGGAATAAGATTATATGATTCACAAGGAATTGATAAATCAAATTATGGTATTAAAGAAGTTGTTAAAAGTTCAAAAGATTTAGTTAATAATTTAGCTTTAAAAAATAATCCTGATGAATTTATTCATTGTATTTGGTATTGTGTTACTGGTGATAGATTCGAAGAATGTGAAAGAGATTCTTTAATTGAATTAATGAAAATTTATGATGATGAAACTTTACCAATTATTATTGTTTATACTAAAGCTTATGATGAAAATGATGCTGATGAAATGTCAAAACAAATAAAAAATATTTGTAATAAATATAATAGAAATATTGAAATTGTTAAAGTTGTTTCTAAAGATAAAACTATTAAAAGTCAAGGGAAAAAAATAACAATTAAAAAAAATGGTGTTACTGAATTAATTCAAATGACTTTTAATAAAATTGAAAAAGCTGTTAAATCTGCTTGTTTTCATTCAATTAAACATAATATTAAAAATAATTATAATGAAAAAATGAAAAAAATACATAATGATTTAAATATTGAAGTTACTAATCAAATTAATAATTTTTCATCTGGTATTCCATTAAAACAATTAGTAAGTAAGGATTTAAAATTATTATGTTATGTATCAAAATTTTTAATTTTTGAAGGGGATCAAAATAAAAATTTATCACAACAGTCACAAAATTCTTTATCTAATTTTCTTAAAAATTTATCTGAGTTTTGTAATAAAAAATTTGAAACTTATTTAAGTGATTTTGTAACAAGAAATTCAGCAGAATTAGCAATAAAATATTTAAAAATTCAAGATAATTTAGAATCAAAAATGCAAAAGTCAAATAATAATAATGATGGAAATTTAAGTCAAGGAATTAAGAAAGAAATAATGAATTATATTACTGGAGAAATATTAAATTATATTAATATAAATGATATGTTTGGAAATTCAAATACAGAAGGAATAAAGAAAGAAAGAGATGAATGGATGAAATTAAGTGAAAATGAAATAACTAAAGAAATCCAAGTAAAAATTGAAGATTATGCTTTAAAAAATGTTTCAAGATTTATTGTTCAAAATTTTATCATTAAAATTTCTGATTCTATGGTTCTTTCCTTTAATAAAATTTTATTAAATATTAATGATTATTTAGAAGAATGTACTGGGGCTTCTATACAAAAAATGTGTAAAAATATTATAGAAAACACAGAATTTAATAAAAACAAATAAATTAAAAAAATTTTATAAAAAAGTTAATTAATAATTAATTCTACTTAAATATATTTTAAAATATATTTTTATTAAATGTAAATTTTTTTTCTTTAATTAATGAATTATTTATTTATATATTTTAGAAACTTAATATAAATATAAATAAAATAAAATAATAAAACACAAATAAAAAAATATAATATCTTAAAAATCAAGAAAAATAAAAAAAAAATAAATCCCAAAAATTCTTAAATTAAAATTTAAAAAACACCCAAAGATAATAAACTAAATCTTATTTAACAAAATCAGGCATTCTAATATAATCAACATCAAGTAATTCATTTCTCCTATTTCTTAATAATTTAAAACTTTCATAATCCCAAGGACCAACAGGAGCATTTTCCAAAATTCCTTCAATTTCTTTTAAAATATCTTTAGTCATTTTTTTATAAATATCAATAGCAGGAATAATTTCTTCAACTTGACTAATTTTAGTAGAGCCTAAAATAACAGTAGAAATATCAGGATTAGCAATAATCCAAGCAATACTCATTTGAGCTAAAGTACAATTTAATTTCTTTTCAGCAATTGCTTTTAACTTTTCAAGTTTTTCATCAATCTCTTTTTTATTTTTAAAATAATAATCCAAACCATAACCATTAAGTTCATTATGTTTCTTATATCTTGAATCCTCAGGAACATCTTTTAAATATTTCCCAGTTAAAGCTCCAGAAAATAAAGGACTCCAAACGGTAATTCCAATTTTAAAATTTTTAAACAAATTAGCATATTCTCTTTCAATTCTATCTCTATGTAATAAATTATATTGTGTTTGTTCAACAATAGGTCTCATTAAATTTAATTTTTCACATATTTTATAAGCTAACATAATTTGATCAGCATCCCATTCTGAAGTACCCCAATAAAAAGCCATTCCTTTTTCAATAACATAATTCATAGCTCGACAAGTTTCTTCAATTGGTGTATTTTTATCAGGTCTATGACAATAAATAACATCAACATAATCCATTTGAAGTCTTTTTAATGATTGATTAAGACCTTCAATTATGTGTTTTCTACTTAAAAATGAATCATTTGGATCTCCTCCATTTCTAAATATTTTGGTTGTTACTACTATTTTTTCTCTTGGTATTTGTAATTCTTTTATTGCTTTTCCTAATGCTGTTTCACATTTTCCTAAATCATATATTTCTGCTGAGTCAAAAAAATTTATTCCATGTGATATTAATGTTTTTATTGCGTTTATGTTGTTTTCATCTGTGTCTGTTCCCATCATCATTGAACCCCATCCTAATACACTCACACGAAGTCCTGTGTTTCCTAAGTAACGATATTCCATTTTTGAAGTGTTTGGTTTGTTTGTCATTTTTTTGTTTTTTTATGAGGTTTATTTTTTTTAAGGGTTTATATAGTTATTTTTTGGAGAAATGAATATTAATATATTTTTTTTGATTGTGAAGTTTATTTTTTTTTTTTATTATTGATTTTTATTTTTTTTTATTTTAAAATATTTTTTTTATGCAAATTCTGTTAAATTAAATTAATTAATTTTTTTTATATGTGTTTTTTTATATTTTATTATTATATTATGATTAAAAAAATATTATATTGTATTCTATATATAAATTTTATTTTAATTAAATTTTAAATTTGATTTTTTTGAAGTTCTTTTTCTTACAAATGATTCTGAACTATCTTTATCATCACTTCCTTCTTCATTTTCTCCCATAACATCATCATATATTATAATATTTTTAATTATTTTTTCATTTTTCATTAAAGCATTATTTTTTACTATTTTATCTAATTCAATTAAACTCTTCTCATCAAAACCACTATTTATTATAGTTAATTTTTTTATATATTTATTTACTTTAACTAAATCTAATAATTTAGGATAAAGCTCTTTTGAAAAAAGATTTTCATTTAGATTTATATTTTTTATTGTTGTAGAATCAAATAATCCTTCAATTAATATTTCAAGACAATCATCATGTAATTCATTTGAATCTAAATTAATATCATTTAATTCTTTATTTAGTTTTAAACAATTTAAAATAGATTTAAATCTTTTTTTTTTAACTCCAATTTTATTATTTGATAAATCAATTGATTCAATCATTTTATTTTCAGTTAAACCTTCAAAAATTAAATTAATATTATTTTCAATATGACAACTTTTCAAAGATAAATTTTTAATATTAACTTTTGAATCCTTTAAAATATCTTTAATAACTTTACAACAATCTTCATTAAATTCATTTTCATTTAAAATAATTCTCCTCAAATTTTTATTTTGTATTAAATAATTATACATAGAATCCAATGTTTTTTCACCAATATTATTATTAGATAAATCTAAAGACAAAAGTTTAGATTCAGGATTTAATAATTCAAACAATTTAGAACCATATTCATCAAATAATTCATTTGTTTTTAATTCTATTGATGTAATAAAAGGATGTTTAGAAATAATATTTGCAACATATTCAATTGATTTTTTAGTACTTAAATTATTATTTTCTAAAAATAAATATGATAATTCACAATTTTGACTATTTAATAAACCATTTGATAAAATATTAATTCCTTCTTCTTTAATATAATTTCCACCCATATATAATGAAATTAATTTTTTATAATTTACTATAAATTCAGTTAATGTTTGAACTCCTTCAATATAAATTCCATTATATGATATATCTAATGTTCTTAATTTTATTTTTTTATTTAATTTTAAATATCCTGTTAAATAAATTAATCCTTGTGTTCCAATTAAATTATGTCTTAACATTAATGTTGTTAATTTTTCTGAATTTAAAAAAAATTTTTCTAAATAAGATAAACCTTCTGAACCAATACTATTATTTGTTAAATTAAGTAATGAAATATTAACACATTTTTTTAAAGCTAAAAATAAAAATCTACAATTTTCATCATCTAAATTTGTATAACTTAAATCTAAAAAGCTTAAAGTTGATGAATTTAATGATATTATTAAACCTAAATATTTTAAATCCCTTTGATTAAATTGATTACCTGAAACATTAATTTTAATTAAATTATATCTTTTTAAATTAATAATAGGTTTTACAAATAAAGAAATAGCTCCACCAATACCAGAATTTTTAATATTAAATTCATTATTTGTTTCTTTTAATAACATTTTTGATTCTAATAAACCAAAAAAAATACATTTTACTTCAATTGGATTTAAGTCAAATTTTTTAGTAAATTTTAGTATTTTATCTCCATTTGCTCCAATTATATCTGAATATTTTAGATTTTTTAAATCAATTTTGCATTTTGGTAATTCTGTAAAAGTTATTATTTGAATCTTTTTTTTGTCTGAATTTTTATCTTGAACATTATAAATTGAATTTAAATCAGGAACTTTTGCACTTTTTATTATATTTGATATTGAATGTACTCTTTTTTTCTTTATTTTTTTTTCTTCTTCTTTTTTTTCTTTTTCTTTTTTTATTTCTTCTTTTTTCTTCTCTTCTTGTTTAATTAAAGTAATTTCTCCTGTAAATTCACTTCTTATATTTAAATATTTAGAATATGTATTTGAATTAAATATAATTTTTCTAAAATATTTACTAATTTTCAAGAATTCAAATTGTTCTCTCATATTAAAAAATAAAATCAATTTTTTTAAAATTTCATCTTGTTTTAAAATTTTTGGCATTAATTTTTCTGATTTTGCTTCACTTTCAGTCGTATTTTCTTTTTCTTTTTTATTATTTATTAATCCCATTGCTTGTAATGTTTTATTTCTAATTAAATTTGAAAGTGTATTTTTACTAGATGATAATCTCATTCTCATTTTTAAATTATGTAAAAAAAATAATTAATTTATTTAACAATTTCAAAATTTATTTTTATTATAATATTATTAATTAAATGTCAGAAAATTTTTCAGGTATTTCAACGAATAATTCAAATAAAAAATTGAAAATATTAAATAAATCATATTTTCAATTAATAAATATTATTTCTTCAACAATAGAAATGATGATTGAAGAAAATAAAAAATTACCTAATTATAGATTAATTCTTCATTCTCAAGCCGAATTAATTTTTGCAGGAAAATCATTACCAAATTTTTCTTTATTTGATTATATAAAAAGAATAGCAAATTATACTGAAATTAATCAAAGTACTTTAATAATAAGCTTAATATATATTGACAAATTTTGTGAATTAACAAATTTAATTTTAACACCTTATAATATTCATAGATTAATATGTTCTTCTATTTTATGCGCTATTAAATTTAATGAGGATAATCATTTTAAAATTAAATTCTATGCTGAAATTTTTGGTGTTTGTTGTAAAGAATTAAGAAAATTAGAAAAGAAATTTGCTGAAATGATTGAATTTAATTTTTACGTGAATCAAAAATTATTTATTCAATATAAAAATTATTTATTAAAGTTAAAAGGGAGGAATTAAATTATGTTGTTTTGTTACTTTTGTATATTATATTTGTATTATTAATAGAAGTATAACGTATGAAATGTGTATATTTAATTAAATTATGGGCTATTTTGAAATTTGTTTAAAGAATCTGTTTATTCCTTTCTTTATTTAAATAATGAATTATCTAAAAAATTTAATTTTTATAATATATATATATATATTAAATTAACCTTTATAGAAAAATGAAAGAAAATAAAAATTTATTTATTCTATTAATTTTTATTTCCAAAATTCTATATATTAAAAATGATATAAATTATAAAGAAATTGAAAGAATTTGTAAATCAGGAAAATTTAATTTATACAAACGAAAAGAAAATTATACAACACTTGATGAATATTATAATGATCAAGTAAATGATGAATCAACTTCAAATGAATATATAATTTCATTTTTATTAAATGGTTCTTTTACTAAAAAAATAAGAAAATTTAATAATAAAATATTATTCACAATAATTATGATAATTTTATCAATATCAATTTTTTTATCATATATAATATTAATAATTTTATGGAATAATAATTTATGTTTATTTAGAAATTTAAAACCATTAGAAAGAATAAGAAAAAAAAGAAATTGTAAATATTGTGGTTATATAACAACAATATTTTTCATATGTTGTGGAATTATTTGTTTTATATTTGCATTATCTTTAAATAATAAACTTAAAAGAGATATGAATGCTAGTTTATGTGCATTATTTAATTTCATTTCTCATTCATTTGATGGTTTTTCAGAAGATACAATATCAAATAATTCTTTTCCAATATTTCCAGGTTTTTCAAAATTTGATGATTCATTGTCAAATACATCATCATTAATAAATACAGAATTATCAAATACAAATATATTTCAAAAATATACTGATATTATAAATGAAGATGAAAATATTTTAAATAAAATTGAAGAATATTCAATAAATTATGCTACTACAAAATTAATTCCTAGTCCAAGTCCATTTTATAAAAATACTGTTAATTTACTTTTAATTTATCAAGAATTATTTGGTCCATATACATCATCAAATACTTTATTAGGAGAATTTTATAATGAATATATTAATAATATTAATGCTGCTGTAAATTCATTAAAAAATCTTAAAACTGATATTAATAATATAAAAACATATTCTAGTGAAATTAAAAATTATATTACTAGTATTATGGAAGAATTTGATGGATTTGAAAATTTATATTTGGATATTTATAATATTATTGGGAAAAATTATCAAAAGTTAAATAAAAGAATTACTAAAAATATTTTTTTATTTATTTATGTGATTTTTTATTGTGTTTTATTTGGAAGTTGTTTAGTTTTATTGATGTTAAGTTTTTTTATTTGTGGGAAAAAACCTACTAAATGTATGTATAATGTTAAAATTTTTTTTTTTGTTTTTTGGAATTTTATGTTTATCATAATTATTTGTACTTTTATTTTAATTTGTTTTTTATCTTTTTATAGAACTGTAAATAAAGAATCAATATCAGTTTTTAATTACATGTTATCAAATGAATATATGGGAAATACAAATGACAATACAAATATTTTTTTAAATGAAATTATGACAAATTCATTATTTCCTTCTTATTTTCAATCATGCTTAAATGGTAAAAGTTCAAATTCAAATCTAGGTTATTTATTTGGAATTGATAAATCATATCTAAAATATATAAATTCATTATATGAAGATTATACTAATTTTAAAATTTACTCTTTAAATATAGAATCAACTTTAAGTAATATTAAATCAATTTTTGAAAAAACTTCTATATTAGAAGAATATAAAAATAATATAACAAAAACAACAAATTATTCATATTATAAAGAAAATGATGTAAAATATAATTTTGATATTTTAAATTCATATACAGATTCATCTTATCCAAATTCACATCAAATTAATTGTGTCGTTTCAAGAAAAGATTATTGGGTTTCAATAAAAGATGATTGTCCAAATAATTATAATTATTTATCAAATGAAAATTTATTTTATGAAGGAAGAAATTATTGTTTAATACTTAATGAATGGACATATAATGAGCAATATATAAGATATTCTTCAGCATGTAAAACATATAATAATGAAAATCTTGATTCATATACAAGTATGTATTTTGATGCTTTAAAAAATTTTGATAATAAAAATAGACAATTAATTAATAATATATTTAATGCAAATACTAATATTTATAATTTAATTTTAGAAATTTCTAAAAAATTAATTACAGAATATCAAAATGATTATTCATTCTTTGAAAATTTTTTATATAATTATATTAAATATAATGGATTAATTAAATCATCTACTATTTATGATATGTTTGATTGTTCAATTTTAAGATATGATTTAATTGATTTTTATGATATTGCAATTCATAAATTTAATAAAGTTGCTTTAATTCAAATTATTTTAATTACATTTGCAGGAATTTTATTATATATTTCACAATATTTTAGTGTAAGATTAATTTATGTTTTTGATAAAGATTTTGATGAAAATTATAGTGAAGAAGAATCTGAAGAAGAAGATGAAATTGATGAAATAGAAGAAATTGAAAATGAAGATGATATAATTAAAAATAAAAAAAAAACGACATCAAGAGAAAAATTTGAAATAGAATCTAATAATCATTTATCTAGTGTTAATTCTGGACAAAATGAAAAAAAGGAAAATGATAAAGACAAAAATTTATTACTTAATAAATATCCAGTTCATATTAATTATTTTACTCCAAATAAAATAAATAGAAAAACATCAGAATTTACTAATACAGAAAGTTCAAAAACAAGTTCTCAAAATAAATTATTTAAAACTAAAAACAATAAGTTTAATAATAATGAATCAGAAGAAAAAAATTTAAAAAATTCTCAATCATTAGTAAATAATGGAAATATTAGAGGTTTATATAAAAATACTTCATTAAAAAACCAATTAAAATTATCAACACAAAATAAAAGTAGTTCAAGTAATTCAAATAAAAGTTCAAATTTAAATAAGAATTCAAATAAAGAATCTAATATAGATAATTCAGAAAATGAATCTGAAAATGAAGGTAAATTATCAGAATAAGAAAATGAAAATTAAAAAAAATAAAATTATATAATTATTATATGTACATTTAAAGATAAGAATATAAATATTAAAAATTTATTCTGATTTAAAAAAAATTTTTCCAATAAATTATATATATTTATTTAAATTTTTCCCAATAAAAGAATATTATTATTCCAAATTATAAAATAAATAAAAATTTAATTGATTAAATAATTAAATTATCAAAAATTAAATAACAATTTTTTAATTTATTTAAAAAATACTAATATAAAATTAATTAGTTTATTTAAAAACTAATCTTCTTTTTGAAGGATCATCTTCATAATAATTAGCTTTTCTAATCACTTTTATATTAATTAAATATTCTTCAATAATAGAAGTAAGTAATCCATAAATTTTTTTATTTTTAGGAATATACCACTTTAACACTTCTTTAAAATCATCACCTCCTTCACAAATAAAATTAGTAGTAGCAATAGTATAATTTTTTTTCCTATCAATTTCTTTATCATCACTTAAATTAATTTTATCAACAATAAAAGTCTCATTTACTTTTTTAAAATAAATTTTCATTCCTGAAATAGCATAAAATTTCTTTTCTCCAGTTTGTAAAAAATTCATAGTTTTATAAATTTCTTCACCATTCATTTCAAAAGTAACAATATTACTCTGAAAAGGATTCATATCATAAATATCTTTTAAATATATTTTACCAGGATACCAAGTTGTTCTAAAAGAACCATGATTTAAAAATGCAAAATCAGCTTTTGTTTTAATTCTAATTGCATCTGTTTCTAAATTTCCTACTACATTTTCTTCTTTTGTTCTTTCTAATATAGCATCATTATTATTACAAATAAATTTTTTATATTTTTTCATTTCTTTATGATATTTATTCAAAACATTTCTTTCAATTTTTATATTATATCTAATTATACTATTATGAAAAGTAAATGGATACATTTCTTCATCTTTATTATCATAATTACATTTTTTAGTCTTATTTGATATTTTATCACATAAAGGAATTGGACCTTCAACTTGTATTTCTTCTCTAACTAAATTACCATCTTTAAAAGGTAAATAAGCAATATGAAAATTAATACCTCTATCTTTAGAATGTATAACAGGAATTCCATTAAAAAAATGATGACCTGGATAATGAACATGACCTCCAAAAACAGCATCAATTGTTCCTATTGGACTACTCATTAAAAAATCATATAATTCATTATTTTCTGTGTTACAATTTAAATTATGTGGTGTATGTGATATATTATAAATACCAATATCTTGACTATCACTATAACATTCAATTCCATAATGTATTAATAATATTACGGAATTTACTTTATCTTGTTCTCTTAATCTTTTTGATTCTTCTGATATTGATTCTTTCATTTTTAAAAAAGTTAATTTTTTAAGAACATCATTATCAGAATAATAAGTAAATAAAGGCGTATAACCTAAAATTCCTATTTTAATTCCTCTTTTAGTAATAATTTTTTTTTGAAGATATTTTTTAACATTAAAAGCTTCTACACTATTACTATTAGCATTCCTAATATTAGTAGTAATCCATTCTGAATTAGAAGATTCCATTTGTTTTTCAAAATATGAAACTCCATTATCAAATTCATGATTTCCAATAGCACTAGCATCTAAATTTTCATGATTAAATATTTCTGTCATAATAGTACCATTTGAAATTGTACTTTCAACACCTCCTTTATATTTATCTCCTGCATCTAAATATATAAAATTATCTCCCCATTCTTTTCTAATTGCTTCAATATATGATGATAATAATGAACCTCCTCCATATGAAAAATTAGATTTAGATTCAATTTCTCTTTGAAAACCATATCCATGTAAATCTGTTGTTTCTATTATTGGAATATATATATATCTTTTATCTTTTGGTGATGGATATTTATAATCTGATAAATTTATATATTTGTTTTTATTTAGTCCTAAAATAAAAGATAAGATCCCAAATATATAATTGAAAAGATTTGCCATTGGAAAATAAAATAAATTTTTTTTTTATTTGTTGATAATTAATTATTATTTTATGATCAAATAATATATAAATTTTCAATTAATATTTTTTTACATTATTTATATATATTAAATTATTAACTTTTTACCATTTTTTCTACCCAAGCTTCTAAATCTGGTGTATTAAAAATTAAATTTGTTGGAATTATTTGAATAAAACTTTTTGATACTAAAAGCATTCTTTGAAAATATTTTTTTATATATAATATCATATATAATATATTGCAAATAACCCAAATAATTAATATACAACAAATAATAATACATTTCATTTTAACATTTTTAATTTCATTTCCTAAAACATTTTCAATTGTATTTTCAAATCTTTCAAATACAGATATATAATAAAATTGATATATAACTAAAGTATGTGAATAATCTTCTTCATTCATAATTTCTAAAGTATCAAAATTTTCATCATTTCTTAATTTATTATTTAAAATATATTCCAATAAAATAACTTTTTTAAGAATAAATTGTTTAAATGCATCAGTACTATTAAAGTCTTTTGATAATTGACTATTCATACATTCATCATATTTTGGATTTGACTTCTCATACAAAGCAAAACAAGCATCTAATTTATAACCATTATAATAAAAATCATAAAATACTTTAGATTTTTTTAAACTTGTATATAAAACATCAGTTAATGATTTATCAATAATAGATGAATTATTTAATGAATTTATAGTTGGAAAATTTAAAATAAGACATTTTAATCTATATAATTTAATGGATGTATCAAAAAAACTTTGAAGAATATAAGATTCTGCTTTTATCAAATTTGCATTATCTGCTATTATTGATTTTGGTAAATAATAAAGAAAACATAATAATATTGATAATACAATAATATTACCGAAAAAATATATAATTAGAAAAGATTGAAATTTTAATTTTTTAAATTTTTGAGGTTCAAATAAATAATTTTGTTCTATTCTTGAATTTTCTTTTTCTTTTACAATTAAACCTACTTCTTCAGTTTTAGTTTTTGATTTTTCAGTAAAAAAAGTTTTTGTTTTAATTGGTTTTTGCTCAGTTTCTTCTAATTTAAATCTTGATTTAACAACATTTTTAAAATTATTAATACTTTTGATAATATTAGAAATACTTTCTTGACTAATTTTTGTAACTTTTTGAATCCCAACAGCTAAATATTTTTTAGTAGTGAATACAAGAAAAAAAAACCAAGAACCTAAAATCGTAAAAACAAAAATTAACAAAAAAATATTTTGTTTAATTTCAGAAAATTGATGATTATTAAATTTAATAAATCCATTTACCATAGGTGAAATATAAGCAAAAACAAATGGTAATATACTTAAATTCATTTCATGAATTGCCATATAAACTGCATAATTTAAATTTTCATAATCATCAGTCGTTAAATTATTAAATGGATAAATAAATAAATAATATGCATTATACATTGAAGCAGAAGCAATTAAAGGAAAATATTCTTCATCTTCATAATCCTTAGAAATATGAAATTTTACTTTAATTTTACTCCAAAAAACTTTTTTACTAGTTTTAATATATTTAATTAAATATCTTTCTACATAATTTAAATAAAAAGATACTCTATTATACCAATAAGTAATATTTGATGTTGCATATCCTAAAAAATCTTCAGTAGAGTTAAATCCAAAATTTAAATTATATTTATTTCCCAATTTATCATTTTGATAAAATGCAATATAATCTAAAAGTGTATTTAACATATTCATTATTTGAATTTGTATTTTAAAAATTACTGAATCAGTATATCTTACTTTAATAAGTTGATTTCCAATATTATGTAAATTAATAATAAAAACAATTGAAAAAGTTATTGTAACTAATAACCAAATTGTTGAAAGTATATTAAAATATTTTAATGTATAAAAATGTGATACATTTTGTAATAAATTATTTCTAGCTTCTATTATTTTATTTAATTTAGATAAATTTGAATTATATGATGTTGCTCCAGTTTGAGATGAGTTTTCATCTATTAATTGTGTTGAATCATTTATTTTTTTACCATGAACTCTACTTTTTAATTGAATATCACGATATTTTTTTTGTAATGTATTATAAAACTCGAAATTTGTTTTTGATATATATTGAAAATTTATAATATTACTTATAAAAATATCATATTCATTTTTATTTATTTCAATTATATTTTTTAAATTAAAAGGTCTTGTTTTTTTTAATTTAATTGAAGTTAAATTAATATGACTTGTATCTCTTTCTGTATCTTCATCATTATCTAATTTTGTATCAATACATCTAATAATAAAACATATTTTATCATCATCATAAAAATATTTTTCAAATGAAAAATTAAATTTAAACTCAATATTTCCATCAAGAGAGTCTCTATCAAATAACATTTCTAATTCTTTAAATTTTCCTTGTTGAAATAAATGTTTATATAAACTTATTTTTCTTTTAGTATCAAGATGAATATTACTATATTTCTTCATATCATTTTTATGAATATTTGTTGTAAAATCATAAAAAACAACACTTGATGGAGAATTAGGATGATTAAAATGATATTCATGTGTTTTCCCATGATTTATGTTTTTATTAAATAAAGTAAGACCAGATGTTTTATAAAAAGATGAATTTTTCGTTTTTTTAAGATTAATATATCTATTTATTAAAGGAGAATCATCATCTCTTTTATCATCAACTTCTTCATTTATTACTCCTTTATCATTAATTGAATTTGTTTCATTATTTAATATATTTCCTTCATTATTTATCAAACTAGTTTCATTATTAATAATACTTGTTTCATTATTCATTAAACTTTGTTCATTATTTATTACACTTTCATCATTATTTTCTACAAGAGTAAAAGATGAGTCATCAATATTAACTGAAGATGAACTTTCTATTTCATTTACTTTATTTTTTGTATGATATGAATATTTTGATAAAAATTGAGGAAATTTTATTTCATATTCTATTTCCATATTTTCATTTATATCATCTATTTTATCTAATGATATAGTATTATTATTGAAATTTAATAGATTAATATCATCATGAGTTGTAATAATTGTATCTGAATCTAATACATCTTTTAATAAATTTTCTTTTTCATCATTTTCATAATTACCTGAACTTAAAAAAGAGTTTTTCGTTGGTTTTTTTTTTTTTTTTTTATAACTTTTAAAGAATGTTTTATAAAAATTAATAAAATTTTTACAAATCATATAAAATGGAATTTCATTCTCAATAAATAAATTATCATTTGTTATTTTAAATCTATCTGATAATTTTTTACTCATACCTTGAATAATAAAATCATTATTAATTAATATTATATCTTCAATTTTTTCTAAAATAAACATACCAATATAATATAAATAATCATTTAACATTGGAAAAATTTTTATATTTTTCTGTAATTGAATAATTGAATTATTTTTATCTAAACCAAAAACTTTAAAATTTCCTTTATCTATTATTTTTTTTTTACCAATATCAAAATATCTTTTCATAACTAAATTATGTACATCAGAAAATATTTTTGGCATAAATTCATTAATATTTTTTCCTCTCATTTTTTCTGAATTTAAATGAAAAATATTCCCAAAAGGATAATTTACTTTTTCAATGATTCCTTCTTTTCCTCTATCACCATTAATAATAATAATTCCAGTTTCTTTTTTAAATAAAATATTATAATAATTCTCAATAATATTTTCTGTTGAATTTTCTTTTTTTTTTTTATAATTTTCTAATTCATTTTTTAATTTTGCATCATCATTTATTTCATTAATATAATCTAAATATAATAAAAAATAAGTATTTATTCCTGAATAAATTTTAAACATTTCTTTCCATAAATATTTAATTAAATTTTTTGAGTTATCTACTTTTTCAATTACTTTTATTACATGATTTATATCAATTAAATCCATATTTTTTCTACTTGAAAAATTTTCCCAAAAATTAATACTTAATTCAAGATCATTATAAATTTCTTTAGTAAATTTTTTTGCAATACTATTATATTTATAGAAAAAAGTTGTATTTAAATCTGCTAATTCAGGACAAGATTCATTTTCTTCTTTTAAATTTTCATATAATTTATATGAAATTATCATTTTTAATCTTTCTAATAAATATTCTTCTTTAAAAGTTAATTTCATTTTTTTTACTTTTTCAAAATAATAAATACTCAAACAAATATTACCAATTACTTCTAAATAATAATGTGATAAATTAATAATTAATTCAGGAATATAATATTCAATTTTTACATAATAAGAAATAATAACAACAATAAAATATTTTAAAAATATTTTATCTAAAATAAAAGGTTTACTTCTGTCGCTCCAAGTATCTTCTAATGGTAAATATATTTTTTCTTTTGTTTTTGTTAAACAATTACTATTTGGACATTCAATTGCATGAATTTCCATTAATCCTATTAAAAGTGATTTTGCTTCTGGATTTTCTGATGATGATTGAATTAAATTCATTAAATATTTTACATAAAATAAAACATAATATTTATTCTTTATTTTATGATATGGTGTTTCTTTAATTATTTTTTCTATAAAGAAAGATAATAATTTTTTAAAAAATATTGCTACAAAAATACTTGATAATATAAAAATTAATCCTTTTTGACTCATATCAATATAATAAAATATAAAAAAATATATTGATGAATAAACATTTATACAAAATGATAATCCTAAAATAAAATTTGTAATTTCATTATAATATATTAACCTATTTAAATAATATATAAATATTATACTAGATAATATACAATTAATTAAAAAAAAAAAACCATGATGAATTTCTTCAATACATCCTAAAGTAAAAGATGCAATTATTGAATTAACATGTTGAACAATTGTTATATTACTTGATAAACAATTTAAAGTTGAATTTGAAATAAATAAATTATCTTCATAAAAATAATGAATAAATATCATAAAAAATTGTGAAAAAAAAAGAGTTAAAATAGATATAATAAAAGGAATAATATTATTACTTTGATTACATTTAATTTCTGGTATATAATAATTATATTCTTTATTAAAACATATCATATGAGTGAATAAATCAAGAGAAACATTTGAAAAAAGATATATATTCAATTTTATTAAAAAATTACAAATTTTTAAAAAAGAATTATATGTTGTTTTTCTATTTGAATTATATAATAATATAATGAAGAATATAAAATAAAAAAAATAATATGAAAATAAAAGATAAATTGATAAAGAATAATATTTATGATTATTAAAAACAAGAGATTTAAATCTAATTATTCTTTCTAATCCATTTAAAATTTTATCTAAAATATTATTATCAATATCAAGTACTCCTACTTTCTTTGAAAAGTAGATTGAAATATTTTGTAAAGTTGATAAAAAAATAAATAACAAATTTTCAAAGCCATCTGATTGGTTAATTGTTAATTTACTCATTAATAATATAAATTTTGTTTTTAAACTATTATCTTTTTGTAAAAATAATTTCAATTCTTTTTTATTCATTAAATCAAATGATAGTAAAAATAAAACTTATTAAAAAATAAATATTATAAAAAAAATATAATTATACTTTTAATAATCTATAATTTATCAAAAATTAAATTTGTATTTTTTTTAATTATTTTAATGATATTTTAAATAAATTTTGATGAGGAGACCAAATATTTTTATTTTTCTTATCAATTTTATTTTCATAATTTATTGATTCATTTAAATATCTTTTTAAGAAAATATCACTTAAAGCACCTAAAACAAAATATGAAGTAAATAATTTTTCTTCAGATAAAACCTTCATTCTAATATTTTCTAATTTATTAATATATGTATTTTTAAGACAACATAACTTAACATATAATATTTTACAAGTTTTTGGTTTTCTTTTAAAAATTTTTTTTTGAGGAAATGATTGTTCTTTTAAATTAATTTTTGATATATTACATTCATTAATTAAATTATTTTTTAAAGGAACAGAATTTTTTTTAAATAAATTTTTATTCAACTGAGTTTGACTATTTGGACTATTAAAAGAAAAATTATTATTATTATTATTATCATTTGGAAGTTGAATAGGAAATTGACTATTATTAATAATTTGAGTATAATTTAATATTTTTAAAGCTTTAAATCCTCTAGTATTAGTTTTTCTTCCAAATTTATTCATTTTTCTACAAATATCATTAGATAAATTTTTAATTAATGTAATTTCAGCAAATAAATAATTAGTAAAATAACCGATTATAAATAATAATTTACTAATACCACTTATACTTGCAGAAATATCTTGAATTTTTTGATATGTTCTATCATAAATTGACATTTGATTCTGCATCCAAAAATAAAATGCTCCATATATTCCTGTTTCTTCTTCATTATATGTAAATTTTTCATAAACATCAAAATAAAAAGAATTTATTTCTGAATTAGAATTAAAAATAATACCTGAATGAGTAGTTAATTTTAATGGTTTTAAATTTAAATGATTAATTGTATATGATGATAAAATAATTTGATTTCTTATTTTATTATAAAATCTCTTAATAGGATGATTATAATTTGTAACATCAACATATTGATCAATGAAATAAATACCAAAACTATAAGCATCAATTCCTTTTTGATCAGCAATATCTTTTGGATAACAATCATTTTTTTTTAATTCACTATGATTTTGACATCTTAGTAAATAAATTCCATATGTATTTCCATTAATATTTGAATTACCATGTTCTAAAATTGGATATTTAAAATCTTTATCATTATAATTAATAATAGTTTTAGTTGTTTTATTATAAAATTGAGTTATACAAAGACCCTTTGAAAATGATGTATTATATTCATCTAAATATTCTTTTAATTTCCCAATTTGAATATAATTACAATGATGATAAATCCAATGATCATATAAAATTATATTTGTATTTTCATTTATTTTCTCATTTTCTTCATTTGTTCCAATCACCATAAAAACTTTATCATCATATTCTTCATTTGTTTGTTCTCCTGTTACTATAAAATGAAATATTCCTGTATTATTAAATGAAAATGTTCCTATATCATATATAAATCTATTATAAAAAAAAGAAGTAGGATTTCTTTTTAAAATAAAATCCATTGAAAAAAATATTCCTAAAATTACTATTACTAAATATGTTATTATTGTCAAACAACCTGAAATTGATGAAGAATGACGATCATATCCTTTATAAAATAATGTTATTGGAGGTGATAAATTATCAATTGCTTTTAACATTTTTTTATTTAATTACTTTCTATTTATATTAATAATTACTTTTTCCTTAAATAAATAAAAAATATATAATTCTCATTTAAAATACTTAATAATAAACAATATAAAATAATAAAAGTTTATAATAAAACTACCTAATTCTTAAATAAACTCATAATAATTTAATATAAAATTAATAAATTTCATAAAATAAAAACCTAAATTAAGCTGACATTCGTCTCCCCACTTGAGTAGCACAATGCATAGCACCATACATATTCATAACAGCTTTAAATTCAATATATTCAACAGTAACTCCAGTATCTTTAACTAATTCTCTTAAAAAAGGATTAACACTTAAAACAACACCACTCCCAATATTTAAAAAATTAATAATATATTCTTCTTGTTGTTTATTAGTAACTTTTATCATTTTATAATTTTCATAATTTAAATAATCATAAAAAGTATTAAAAATATGAGACAATTTATAAAAACCACATTCATTCTTAATTTTATCATTATCACTTTTAATACCTTCTTCAACTTTCCTATCAAATAAATAAACTTTCCTATTAATATTTTTCCCACAAACTTTACTACAATCATCAAAATCAAGAACAACACAATAAGTATCATTTAAAATATTAAAATAAGTATCTAAATGCATTCTTTGTTGATCTAAATCATTTTCATCAATAACAATAGCAAATCTCCTACTACCAAGTAAATTTTTATCCATTAAATAATAAGCAGCATCAATTTTTGTTCTTAATCCAATACCTAACATACATAAATCATCTTTAGCAACGAAAAAATCTCCTCCTTCTAAAAAAGTCCCTTCTGGTATTCTTCCAATAATTTTAGCACCTAAATTTCTAAAGACAACTTCCATAATATCATTTTCAGCTCCTCTTTGACTTGAAAAAGCTCTTCCTATTACAACTCCTTTTTGAGTTGTAATTTGTTGATCTCTACAAAAAACTAAACCTCCTACTGGATTAAAATTTATTTGTTTTGCTTCTATAAAAGTATTGTGATCTACATATTTTAAGTAATATGTTGGTTTTGTTATTATTATATCAACTAATTGATCTGGGTATAATTTTTTTATTATTGATTTTTTATATTCGTCACTACAGTAATATAAATATTTTTTAAATTTTTGTTTGTCGTATGTGTTATTTTCATTTTCTGTGTTTATGTATGTTAAACTGTTAAATGCTAATTCTTCAAGTTTTTCTTTGTTTAATTTTAAACAATCACGAACTGTGAAAACTTTAATGTTACGTTTGTTTAATACTCCTGTAAGTTGTTTCATACAATGTTTTATTGATGATATTTCTGTTACGTCTTCATATAATGCAGAAGAAGGATGAAAGTTTGATATGAATACGTCTTTATCGGGAATGTGGATTAAGACAAATTCAGCTGGGGTGTTTTCGCTTAGTTGAATAAATTCTGTTCCTTTTAATGGTAGCATTTTATCAAATTATTTATTTTTGTTTTTATTATAATTTTTTTTTTTATTTTTATTTCATTAATAGTGTATTATATAAATTAAAATATTATATATGTTATTTTTTTTTTCCTGAAAATTATTAACTTATAAATCTTTTTTTTGTTTTATTTTTTAATTTTTATAATTATTTATAAATATTTTTTAAAAATTCTTTAAAATATAAATTGATATTATTCAATGAAACATATATGAAATTATTTAAATAATTCTATGGAAAAAAAAATTTAAATATTTTAAAAACTTTCCACACTATGATGAATAAAATAATAATTAAAAAAAATTTTTAATTTTATATTATAATTGGATAATAGAATAAAAAATATAATATTTTATAATATTATTATTTGATTTAATATTATATGATTATTTTTCAAAAAATTATTTCTAAAATAAAACTTATTAATAAATTATTAATTTCTTAATATAATAATAAATATTGATTTTTCAAAAATATATGGAATATTTTTTTTTAATATATTATATCAATTTAAGTTTTATATTTTTTAAATAAAACAAAAAAGTGATTTATTTTTTAATTTATTTAAATTAATTATAATAATAAAAAATTTAAATTTAATAAAACATCTTTGTTTATGAGAAAATAAAAAGAAAAAAAAATAAAAATAACTTAATGGATATAAAAAGACCTAAAATAACAATAAAAATCCACAAATTAGAAATGATATAAATAAAATTCACTACAATAAGATAATGAAAAAATTCAAAAATTGATATTAAGAATATTAGAAAAATTCTCTAATAATATAATTATTTATTTATTAAATTTAAATATAAATGCCTAATTATCAAATAAATAGATTTCTTTATATATTAATAATTCTCTTCCTAATTGAAGAATGTATAACACAAGATGAATTATTTGTCAAATTAAAATTAGAAAAAATAAAATTAAAAAACAAAAATGAATATGTACCAATAACAATAAAATATGATTACTCATCATTAAACAAAGAAAAAAATAAAAGAATAGTAAGAACAATAAAAGAATTACTATATCAAGTAAGTGAAATATTTTCCCAAATATTAAATATAAAAGACAGAAAAATAATAAAAGTAACTTCAGGAAAATTATGTAATCTCAAATTAGATAAATTCAATTCAAAATTAGAAAAAGGAATAGATGCAGACTTATTAATTCATCCAGTATTAACATCAACAAAAGATGTAGATGATATAATTTGTGCAGTAGATTCAAGTAATAATAGACCAATTATAGGAATGTTATTAATAAATGAAAAAATGGGAACTTATACAAAAAGAGCAAGAAATTTTTATTTTATGCAATTTGTTCATCATATAATTCATATACTTGGTTTTAAAGATAAATTTATGAAAAAATTAATGGTTAGAAAAAGATTAAGTTTTAATTCATTAAATTCAATTAATGAAAAAACTTATAATAAATGGCAATCATCAAGAATGAAAAAAGGACATTATATAGGAAAAAATTATGATATTATGTCAAATAGAAAAAATCGATTTCTTGCATTTTCTTCTCAGACTTTAGTAATTTTACAAAATTTAAAATGGTATCAAGTTAATTTAGGTTTATGTGGTTGTTCTTTAGATGGTAATTGTGAATATTTAAATCATCCTATTTCAATTTATATTTCTAGTAATTTAAATAATGATTATAATGCTCATTGTTATTTAGATAAAAATCAAGATAAAACATGTTCTCAATTAAATGATACTTTTCTTCCAAAAACTAAATTAAAAAAAATTAATCCTCAAATTAATTCTAATTACTTTGATGGTGGACATTGTATTAATACACATAGAGTTTATAATCCAAATGATATACATTTTAATATGACTGAACAAAAAGTTCATTTATTACATCGTAAGAAAAATGGTAAATGTAAAAATCCACAAAGAACACTTTACTTTTATTATAATAATAAAACTAATTTAACCAATTTTAAAATTGATGGTTATGAAATAGAAGAATATACAATAAAAGATAAAAATATGTTCGTATATCATACAAGTGTAAGATTCACAAAAGCAACTCAAGAATCATTTTATCAAGTAATGGATTATAATAACATTCCTTTTATAAACAATTACTTTTTCCCAAATTTCCTAAATATTAATTCATACATTCCAAGATTTCATGAATATATAGGAACAATAGGAAAATATCAAATAATAAATAAAGAATTAAATTCAGTATATGATTTATTTAATAAAGCAAGATTATTTAGAGAATATAGAAAATATGCAAATGAATTCCCAGAAGATTTTAATTTCCATCCAGAATCATATTTATTAAATACAGATAGAGAAATATTAAAAACTAAATTTAAAGGATATAAATTTACAAAAGATGATTTATGGATATATAAACCACCAGGAGGAAGTTTAGGTTTAGGAATAAAATTTATGAAAAATGAAAATGACTTTTTAAAATATTCCTTTATAACAAGATACATTCCAAATCCTCATTTAATATATGGAACTAAATATCATATAAGAATATATTTAATATTAACTGGAGTATTACCATTAAAATTATATATGTTTGATGAAGGTCAAGTTATGAGAGCCGCATCACAATATGAAACTGAATTAGATAAAATTGAAAAACCAGATTCAATGTTAACTAATGTTCATCATAATCACAGATATCCTAATTATAATACAAATATTACTTTCACTGGTGAAGAAGGTAGTGAATGGACACTTAAAACATTAGGAAAATATATTGATAGACATGGTGGTAATTGGAAAAAAATATGGGAAGAAGTTGTTGATATTTGTATTAAAACTATTTTATTTAATTATGATACAATGCAAAAAGCAATGTTGAATGAATATAAAAATTTAAGAAGTAATAATATTGCTCATAGATATGGATTTGATGTTATGTTTGATAGTGATTTAAAACCTTGGTTACTTGAAGTTAATACTGGTGCTATGATGGAATTGTATAATATTATTAATGTTTTTCATAAAATTCAAGTTGATACTGATTATTTGAATTTAATTGGAATGGTACCTTTTAATCATGTTACTAATGAACCACTTGATAAGGAAATGGATTATAAAGATAAAATTGATGAAAGTGTACAAATTGCTACTTGTGAATTTGAAAGAGTTTTTGGTGGATTATCGAGAGTTTTTCCAGTTAAAAAAACACTTAATTATTATAAAAAATTTATTAAATATCATGATGAATATAATAAAGCTTTATGGGATTTAATTGAGAAAGGAGAAATTGAATAATTAATTTAAATATTTATTAAATTTTAAAAAATTGAATTTAAAAATAAAAAAAAATTATAAAAGAATGATTTTGAAAATCTAAAAAAAAAATATTAATTCATATTCATATTAAAATACATAAAAATCTTTTTTAATCAAATTTCGAATATAAAGAATAAACAACAAATCCAGAAAAAATACCTAATATTGCACCAATAATAGTATCCATCCAATAATGACAATAAAAATAAACTCTACTAGTCATAACAAAAGGAATTAAAAAAAATCCGAAATATAAACGATAATAATAAAAAAGTATCATAGCAAAGATACCAGCTTGTAATGAATCACCACTTGGCATAGAACCATTATTTTCTTTATCTCTAA
Organism: Isotricha prostoma; assembly: GCA_023807205.1. Lineage (NCBI taxonomy): Eukaryota > Ciliophora > Litostomatea > Vestibuliferida > Isotrichidae > Isotricha > Isotricha prostoma. Next base: position 2,437 of record JAJMZS010002998.1, on the reverse strand, counting down.
CATTAAATAATCTTTTCGTGTTTATTTTTGGTCTTGGTCTCCCAAAACTTTTTTTTAATATTAAAGTTACAATTAAACCAAAAGCAACAAAGGAAATTGGTTTAAAAATAAAATAATAATCTTTTTTTAAAATTGAAAATATTAACATTATTATAAGATAAATTGCTATTGTATCTGGATTGTATAATCTAGAAAAAAAATATAATAAATATTCTATATATTTATGTGCTATATATGTTTGAAGTGTTAATGATATATTTTTATCTTTGTGATCAACTTTTTTAATACAATTTTTTTTATTTTTTGATATTGGAAAATCTTGATTTACTATTATTTTTATATCTTGATTTGGTTTATCTTCTTTAATATCTGATTCAATATCTTCATATGTTTTTTTATTTAAATTAAATCCATTATTATTTTTTGGATTTTTTATATCAAATGAACTCTCATCATTATTTTGTTCTTTTTTTAATTCATCATTAGGCATAATAAAAATATAAAAATATTTCTATAAAATATTATAAAAAAATGTATAAAAAATAAAAAAAAAAAATCCCTTTAATCTAAATTTTTAAATAAGTAAAAATCTCAAAGAAAAAGTAATAAAATAAAAAAAGATATCATTCAAAAAAATAAAAAATAAAAAAATAAGAAAAAAATAAAAAAAAAATTAAAAAAAAAAAAAACAAACCATACCAAAAAACTAATTAAAAATACTCAGGATTTTCTTTAAAAAACTTAATCATAGCATTAACACTTTTCCCTCTATGACTAATTTCATTTTTTTCTTCTTTACTCATTTCCCCAAAAGTCTTATTCATACCTTTAGGTAAAAAACAAGGATCCCATCCGAATTCAAAGCTTCCTTTAGGAGAAACAATTTCTCCTTCAGTTTTCCCAATAAAAAGTGTAGGACCACCTTTTTTATTTTTTTGCAAACCAAAAATACTTTGAGCATAAGCTGAATGATCATCAAAAGCACAAATCATTTTATATAAACCTTCAGGTTTAATTTTATTTAAAAAATATTTTATATAAGCTCCAGGTAATCCACCATAAGAATTAAAACATAATGATGTATCTTCTACTAAAATTGGATTTCCTTTTGCTTTTGTGTTTAATGCATATTTTAATTTTTCTTTTACTATATCTTCAGGGTCACCTTGTAATTCTGGTAAATCAATTTTTATTTGTTTTATTTCTATCTCTGGTAATTCTTTTTTAAATATTGCACATAATTCTTCATATTTATGTGTGTTTGAACTTATGAAGTTTATTATTTTTTTCTTTGGTTTTTTACCTTTTTTTGCCTTCTTATTTTCTACTTGAGGATTTTCTTTTTCTACTTTTTCGTCATCTGGTGATATACGTTTTTGTTCTAAAAGTTTTTCTTCGGTTTTATTTTCCGCGTCTCCTTCCATTAAATGGGAAATTAATTAAATGTTTATTATTTATAATTAATTATTTTTATTAATTGGATTTTAAATTTTAAAAAATGAAATATTGGGATAATAGTATTTTCATATATTTAAAAGTATATAAATATTTAAAAAATAAGAAAATTTATTTTTTTGTTGTTTATAATTTGTTTATAATCAAATTTATCATAATTATATACCATAAATGATGACATATTAAAAATTCTTTTCTTAACGTTTTATTAAACATTTTTTTGGTATTATTATTTCATATTGTGATACTGAATTAATTTTTTTATTTTTGAGAATTAAAATAATATCTTATTGATTAAATTGAAATTTTTTGAAAAAATATATTTTTAAAGTATTTATTTTTCTTTTTGAAAAATTAACAAAATATTTAATTATTCTTTATATTATATAATAACTAATAATTATATTTAATATAATAACTATTCTTCATAATTATCAAAATAATTTATAATTTTTTTTATAAATGAATTATGATCAAAATTTAAAAAAGAAAAATCTTTAAATATAAAAATATTTTCAAAAGAAAAGAAAATAAGACCTTTCGTTTCATTTATTTTACATTCATATCCATTACAATCTTTAATAATATTTTCAATATTTAAATTATATTTATCATTTTCTTTTATTTTATAATTTTTTTCAAAGTCACAAAACATTATTAATAAATTATAGTGTTTATTTCCTATTTTTTGCAAAAAATATACATCATCTGTTAATATTGATGTAAAATTTAAATAATTTTTTATTTTGATTTGAAACATTGATGAAAATAAATCTATTAATTTAATTTTACTTATGCCTTCTGATATTGCTATTTTTTCAAATATTTCTTTTTTTGGTAAATATCTCATTAATTGCCAATAATTAAATAATTCTTTTGGTACATTTTCCATTATTGAATTCCTAGAAATAAATATAGTAAATGGGTGCAAATTATTTATTGATATTTTAAATGCTCCTATTAATATTGGTAAAAAAGTATT
>JAJMZS010002997.1:0-76476 GCA_023807205.1 Isotricha prostoma | reverse complement strand
ATTTATTTAAATTTATTATTGTTATATTTTGAACAAAATAAATAAATTATTTTTTTTACTTGAAATTCATTATTGTTATATTTTAAAATTAATGAATTAGTAATATTATTTTGTTTTATTTTTGCATATATTTATCAATAATATTTAATCATTATAATTTATTTTTTTCTTTTATTTATAAATTAATATTATTTTCATTTATTAGATATTTTTATTTTTAAAAACTAAAGAAAATTTTTATTATTTGAGCATAAGTATATTTTTTAATGTTAATTTAATTTTGGATTATACATTCAAAATCTCAATTTAAATTTTTTTAATCCTTATTACTTTTAATAAATATATTTATTCCATTTATTTATTTTTGATGTTTAACTTAATTTACCTAAAAAGATGTTTTCTTCATCAAATTTAAAAAATCCATTTTTTTAGATAATTTAATTAACAATATCATCTCCAAGAGAATTTAATTTTAATTTTAATATAAAAAAACAAACACAAAAAATAGTTAATTTTGAAAATAAATATGCATTAATTATAAAAATAAATTTAAAGACCTCCTATTAAATTTTCATTTATTTCTTAAAAATATATGTTTAATTAATAAATACCATTTTATCAATACCATTTATTAAAAAATTATTCTTATTAAATAAATTATTAAAATTATATAAAGTTTTATTCTTTGTTTTTAATGTTATTGTTTATATATCTTTATCATATAAAAATGATTAAAAATTATTTTTTAAAAAAAATATTATAAGTTAATTTCACTATTGATGATTTTGTTAAAAATTAGATTTTTTTGTATGTTTATAAAATTTTATTTATATTCTTTTTATTATACAGCTTTAAAATCTTAACAAAATTCAAAGAGAAATAAATTCATAATTTATTGTTTTAGATTTAATTGAATTCTATTAAAATAAGTTCAAGGTTAAAATTAAAAAGAGGGATTTTATTATTTATTAAATAATATAATTTTGATTCTTTTAATGCTCTTATTCTTTTTTTCACTCTTCATTTGATTTATTATATATTATATTTAAACTCATCATGTAAAAAAAAATTAAAGATAATTTAATTTCATAAATGAATTAGCTATTTGTTTTTTTATTATTTTGATTTATAATTCAATAAAATTATATTTTATCAAATTTTAAAAATAGATTAAAAAATATAATAAATAATTATATTTTTTTTACAATTAAACTACTTTTTTTCAATTATCCTTCTTTTTTAAGATTTCTATTATATTTTTCTTCTAATGTATCAAGATATTTTTACTTTTGATTATCAACAATATAATTAAAATAATTTTGTTTAAAATATTCAATGACTTTATAAATATTTTCATTATCTCTTCTTATTAAATTATCTTTCATATTTTTCCCTATCAACATTTTCAATAAAAATTCCACTACAATTAAATTTAACATCAGAATTAAAAATTTTTGTAATTTTTCTTCTTTTTTTTCCATAATAATAAATAACAATTCCTTTTTTCATATATAAAAATTTAAAAAAAAATTCATTATCATTAATTCATTAGGATAATTTTGAATATAATTTTTATCTTCTTTATCAGTATAATTATTTAAGATTAAATTTATTTTTTTTAATCATTCTTAATATTTTCACTTTTTGTTTTAATCTTTAATAATATTAATCTACCTTCTTGATAAACTTCATCACCATTGATTATACAAGAAAGAATATTACATAAATTATTAATATTTTTATTACCATAATTAGTTTCAATTGCTTTTATAATTTCATATTCATCAGATTCAAAATTTAATTTAATATTATAACAAGAAATAAAAGTCATATAATGAAATAAATGAGTAAGATATTTTTCTAAATCTTCTTCTTTTGTAGCAATAAAATTATTACATCCTCTTAACTTATACAATTTTTCAAATAATATTGAATTTGATTGAATATCAATTGCAATAACAGAAATTCCAATTCCATTATTAGTTACAGTTATTGCATAATTCATAAATTTATCATCATTATCCCAACAATCATTTATTATAATTATTCTTTTAAATTTATTCTAGATAATTTTAATGTTTCATAATCACTTTTTAAAGCTTCATATAAATCTTTTCCTCCTCTTGTTTGAATTTTATCAATTTTTTCTTCCAAAAATAAGATTTCACTTTTTCGACTTAATAGAATAATTAAATTAAATTTATTATCAAAAACAGAAATTGACATTTGATTTCCATCTTTTAAATAATCTATCATTGTTAATAATGCTTCTTTAGTAATTCAATTCTAGGAATATCATTATTATCATCTAATTGACATGACATTAAACTTGATATATCTAAAGCTACTGTCTAATCTGTTTCACTTAATTTTATATTAGTTTGATTTTCTAGTTTTATTCCAACATATTTTGATTTTAATATTAATCCTAAAAAATTTTCATTTTTTTTATTATTTCGATTTTTTGATATTCCTGTATAATATTCTAAATTACTTATTAACTTTCTTTCTCTTGATTGATGCTTGAAATAATTTTCATTTATTAATCCTTCATATGAAATTAATATATCTGAATATGAATTCATGGTTCCTCGCATTTTCACCATTTTAACACACATCAAATATTTTGATTTATGTAAATATATTATATTTTGATTTTTTAAATAATTTACTATTTAATATATTATTGTTTTAAAATCTGAAAAGACTTATTATGTTGATTTTTCTTTATGTTATTGATAATTGAATAATTTGAATTATATTCTTTTTATATTTGATGAAAATTTTAAGAATATTCTACTTTTTCAGGATTTTTTAGACTGAATTTTTAATTTCATTTTAAATTAATAAAATATAGTTTTTTTTATTTTATTTAATAATTAAATAAATTATATATATTTTTTAATAATTTTTGAATTATTTATATTTATTATTTAAAAATAGATATTATAAATTATAATCTCATCATTTATTTTCTTTTTTTGAAAATATTTAATTGTAAAAATATAATTTGATAAATATGATATATAATATTAAATAATAATTGAAAAATTTATATGTTTAAAAAATTCCTATCCAACATTTTAAAGTCTGAAATTTTATTAATTCAATTATCAATTTGAAATGTTCTTATAAAATTCTTTTGAATAAATATATTTTTAGGGAGATTATGAAATAAAATGAATTAATAATTCATATATATTTATTATCTATATTAATTATTTTCTAAATTGAAATAAATATTTTAAATAAATATATAATTAACCATTTTCATAAAAATGATTTCATTATTTCTTATTTTATGTGTAATGATAATATAAAAAATGAAAATGAAAATTTTTTTTATTTTTTTAATATATAAAAAAAATTGAAAAAAAATTTCACAAAAAAAAAAATGTAAATATTTCATAAAAAAAGAAAGATAATTTATTTAATACTAATTAATAAAATTTAATATTTGAAAAAAAGAATAAATAAACTCAAAAAAGAGTTAACCCCTTCAAAGATAAAAGCAGTTTAAGTTATTATATATAAACAAGATTTTAAATGAATGATTTACCTACAACTATATATTTTATCCTTTCATGTCCAGATACTATTTTATTTAGAGAACAGTCAATAGAATTAACTCCTAAAGAAAATTTAAAAATTCTAAAAAAAGAATTAATTGAAATTAAAGTTAACAATAAAATGAAAATTAAAGTCAAAGAATATAATAATGCTTTTGAAGGAAAAAATATCTATTTATATGAAGCCAAATTAGAGTTAAAAAATGAAGAAGAGAAAATAAAAATTAAATTAAATTATTATGGAAAAAATTTAATTTCAAAAGAAAATTATAAAATTAATAAAACCAAACAATTATTTATTTATTTTGAATCATTTGAATATGATTTAGATTTCATAAATTATATTAAATCAAAAATTCTTTATCCCAAAAATGATTTTATTGAAAAAAAATATATGTTATCTTTTCTACAAAAGTTTGTTATTTTCAAAACTTATTTATTATTAAAGAATAATAAGATAATGCCTTATTTATTAGAAGAAACTTCAAAAATAATAATTAAATCTCAAAATATAAATATTGAATTTTTACTAGTATTCTTTATATCTTTAATCAATAATCAAAAAAATTTTATTGAGCTTTCTAATCAGTCCCAAGAAATATTTAAATCAATAATTTCAAATATAACAAAAGAAAAAAACATTGATATTAAAAAATATAATAATAAAGATTATACTGAAATTATAAATAATATTGAAAATTACACAAATTATTTTAAAGAAAAAGATTTATCTTTAAATCTTTTTATTTTTCTTTTAATCTTTTATCAAATGAATGATCAAAATAAATTTAATGAAATTTTTAAGAAAACAGAATTGAAAAATGAAGTTATAGAATTTATATTAAAACATCATAAAATTTTTTCAAATCTTAATGCATTAAATATTAAATTACTTTTTGATAATATCAAAAACACAAAAAAAAGTGGAAATTTTAATGAATTAATATCTCTTGCATCAAATTTTAATGAATATGTAAAATTTTATTGTTTGACTCAAGATTATATAATTTCTCATAAACCTTATATAAATTATGACCACTGTCCATATCCTGATGAAAATACAGAAATTTTTTTAATAGTTCAATTTATTGAAATTTTAATGGAAAATAATTTTAATTTTCCTAAAAATCATTTCGATTATTTAATTAAAACATTAGAAAAAAAAGACTATAAAAAATTAAATGATTTGAAAGATATTTTCATAAAATATAATAATAGGAAAGAAATAGAAATATTATATAAATTATATCTAGCAATTCATAATACAGGAAAATTTTTCATAGAAAATAATAAATTTGATAATTTAGAGATAATCACATTTATTCAAGAAGATGCTAAAATATTTTATAAAAATTATGAAAAAGATTATGAATTTGCTTGCTTAATTGGATTTATAAATTTAGATAAAATAGATGAAAAATTTTGCAAAAAATTTAATGTCGATATTTATGATTATGGAAGATTATTCCAAAATCAATATAATTTATTTCTTGATTCTCTTATAGAAAAGGCAAGTAATTTTAAACATCTAAAGACTTTATATCAAATTTTTAATATTCAAAAAAATTTCAAAAAAAAAATATCAGAGAAATTGATTGATTTATATTTTAGAAAAAATTTAAAAAAAGATAACTTATCAATTTTACAATTAAGTATGATTGTTGGACAATTATTTAAATTAGTATCTGATAATAATGATGTAGATAAATTAATCAATGGAACTATAAAAAATTTTTCTGTAAAACAAAGGAAAGAAATTTTTGTTTCAATATTAAATAGCATTGGAAATGAATTAAATAATTTTATAATAGATAAATTGATTATAAATATAGCAAATAACTCAGAAGATTTATCATACAATGATATTATAATAATTTTACAAAATTTTACAAATCAAGAAATACAAGTATATTTTTTAGAAAAACAAAAAAAAAAAGTAATTACTGAGAATGAAATTTTTAACAAAGAATTATCAGATAATATAAAATTACTCTTGGAATTAATTGATATGAAAATTTTTGAAAATGATATTTTTAAAAATGTTAACTATATAAATCATACTAAGGTAATTATGAATGATATAATTGAAAAATTAAAAGAATTTAATTTTTCAATGCAGCAAATGATGAAAATGCATAATTTATTAGAGAATAATAATGATAATAATTTAAAAAAAAGATTTTACATTATTGCTTTAGGGGATAAATCGATTGTTGAAAAATTAAATAAATTATTATTAAAAAAAATAAAACATTATGTGGAAATTTTTGAGGAAATTAAAGAAATGATAAATATTTTTTCTAATTATTTTCCAAATGAAAAAAAAAAAATAATACAAGAATTAAAAAGAATGAGAGATGAAATTATAAATAATCCAATCAATAAATTTCCTGATAAAAATCAAATAAATAATTTTGATAATTTATTTTTAGAAGCTCATGAAATAAATGAAATGAAATGTTCAAAATTTTTTATTGAAATATTTGAAAAAAACAAAAGAAATGAAAATATTGAAGAAAATAAGGATAGTAAAATATTAAATAACACTAAAAACGAATTTTTGAATTTAAAAAATTTATTTAACTTAGATAATGAAAATAATGTAGATTTACATTTTTTAGAGACAATTTGTTGTAAAATAGACAATAATGAAATGGAGAAAGAAATTAATGTTCTCATTAAAATTTTTAACATAAATGAAAATTTAAATGAAAATATTTGTGAAAAATTGAAGCTTTTAAATAATAAAAAGAAAGATATTGAAAAATTGAATAAAATTGTTTTATTACTTGAAGATTTTGATTTAAATGAAAAAAATGTTCAAAATAATTTGAAACAATCAATTGAAAATTTAAAAAAAAATCCAACTTTAGAACAATTAATTGAAATAAATACAAATTTAAATAATTTAAGGTTAACAATTTTAAATAAAGATTTAAATTCAGAAGAAGCTTTAGCAGTAATAGATAAAATGTATGAGAAACCTGAATTAATAAAATTTATTTTAAATACAAATATTAATGATATTCATCAAATGGGAGAATTTATTGATGATTCAGAAGATGTTTATATAACATTATCTGATATAAATCAATTAGAAACTTGTATGACTTTTGTTCAACAATTAAAAAAAAATATTTTTTCAGAAGAACAATTTTTAGATGAATTTATAAAAATAAAAAAAAATCATTTTAAAGATATTGGAATTAAATTTGAAAATTCTTCTGGAAAATATAATGATTTTCATGAATTATATACAAGTCATTTAAATCCAAATGAATTAAATAAAGAACATATTAAAAAAATATATAATTCTAGTATTTTTAATTTAAATTCTTCATATCCAGAATATAAATGTATTGTAAAATATGATATAAACAAAAAAGAGTTTCAAAAAGATTTTGATGATATTTTAGATTTAAGGGATATTGCTTTATTAAGAAAAAAAGATCAAAGAGAAGAAAGTTATTTTGAAATTTGTAAAAATTTTGCTGATAATATAAATGATATTAAAGAAATTTTAGAAATTTTAAATAAAATTTCATCGAAAGGATACTTTGAAGAAATAAATTACACTATTAAAATTAAAAATGGAAAAGCGACTGGTTATCAAATAAACAGTTTGAACAAAAAAAAAAATTTAAAAGAAATTATCGTTGAATTAAATCATATAAAAGAATTACAAAATAATGAAGTTAATGAAATATATTTATCAAATCCAATTTCTAGAATGATTTATGGGAGACAATTTAATATATTATATAAATTTATTACTAATAATTTTGATGATAGAATTGAATTTTATAATATAGTAAATAATATTTTAAAATATGTTACTAATAATGAAAATAAAAATGAATTTAGATATATTGAAAATAATAAAGAAGAATCAAAATTAAAAAAAATGATTGAAGATGTAAATATTTATCTAAATCAATTATTAAAAATAAATTTTATAGATTTAAAAAAAATATATGAAAAAGCAATTGTATTAGATGAAAATAAAAAAGGAATTTATAGTCATTCATGTTTATCAGAAAATATTGAAAAAAATGCAATTTATTGCTCTTTAAATTTAACAGGAAATTTCCCTTTAGCTCAAACAGTTTTATATTGTAATGATTCAACTTCCGAAGAAGAAATAACATCTTTTATTTATAAAAGTGTAAAATGTGAATTTCATGCTTTATTTATTTTAATTAAACCAGAAATATTAAATATCGAAAAAAAAAATTTATTAATTGAACTACTTAAAGAACTTTATTCAGAAGAACCTCTTCAAATGGTTTCTACTTTATTATTTATTTATGTTGAAGGAAATAAATATAAAGAAATAATAACAGAAATTGAAAAATTACCCGAACATAAATATTTTGATTTTGAAGAAAAAAATAATAAAATCAATAAAAAATTTCCAAATATTGAAATTTATTCAAGTGAAAATTCTGGATTAGGAAAATCAACATTAATAAAAAATAATTTTAAAAAAGAAGATGAAAATAATGAATATGAATATATTTATTTTCCTTTAGGAGATGATATTAATAGAAATGAAATTATTAATAGATTAATAGAATTAACTAATAAAAAAATTGCATTACATTTAGATTTATATGATTCAAATCATATAGAAATTGTTAGGGAATTTCTTTTTTCTTTTTTGATTTTAAGATATTACTCTCAAAATGAAAATATTTTTTATTATGGAAAAGAAATGAAAATAAAAGTTGAAATCCCAAATAGTTTTTTTAATTATCCTAAATTAATTCCTATATTTGATTTTTTTGAAACTATTTTTTTAACTCAAGATAATAAACCAAAATTAATTATTCCAAATAATGTATCATCAAATACTCAAATTGTTTGTAATTATTTAAAAAATATAAATCAAATAAATGAAAGAGAAATTTATATTGATGGATTTAGTCATAATCAAACATCAAATTGTATAAAGGCAGAATCATTAAATGAAAATGAATGTTCAAATCTTATTTATCAAAATTTAAATATTGAAAATCCAAATTTTTATCAAATTGAATCTTATATCAATATTATTGCTGAACAATTATCTCTTTTTTCTAATTCAATTTATTTAAATGTTTCTCTCTTAAATGAAATAAAACAATATAAAAAAAATTTAAATAATATTAGATTTTTCTTTGTAAATTCTTTAATTTCAATAACAAAACATTTTATAACATCATCATATGAAAATATTTTAAAAGGACAAAAAATAACAATTTCTCAACAAAAAGGAAAAATTGATTTAGAAAAAGCAAAAGAAAAAGCAATTGAAATATTAATGAATAAAGAACCTTTTTCAATAAATAAAATAAAACCGAGTATGATTTTAATAAATGAAGACGGACAATCTATTTCAGAAATAGTAACATGTGAAGTAGGAACAGAAGAATATAATCTTTTAAAAGCAATTTATAATTCAGATTTAATAGATGAAAGAAGAGGAGTTTTAGATTATAGAAATTTAAAACCTGAAGAATTTCTAATTGAAGTTAAAAAAGTTTTAAATCTTTATAATCCTTTAAATGAATATGATAATAATTGTGCTAAAGAAAAAGATGGAAAAAAATTACAACCTTTAAATAAAATAGTTGATTCATATATATTTACAGCAGATAATTTTATTAAATTAATATTAATTTCTTTAAGACTTAGAACAAATATACCTGTTATTATGATGGGAGAAACAGGATGTGGAAAAACTTCATTAATAAGAATAATTGCAGAATTAAAAAATATAACAATGTATACTTTAAATATACATGCAGGAATTGAAGATAAGGATATTATTGAATTTATTGAAAAACATAATTTATTAGAAAAAAATGAAAACTTAGAAACAAAAAATGTTTGGGTATTTTTAGATGAAATAAATACTTGTAATTCATTAGGATTAATAACTGAAATTATGATAAAATATTCATGTAAAGGAAAAAAAATTAAAGAAAATGTGAAATTTATTGCAGCATGTAATCCATATAGATTAAATACAAAAGAAAAAGAAATTATAGGATTATGTAATGAATCAAAACATTCAATTAGAAAATTAGTTTACACTGTTAATCCTTTACCTATTCCTCTTCTTAATTTTGTTTTTGATTTTGGGACTCCTGGAGAAGAAGATATTAAAAGATATATTTCAAGTATGGTTTTTCAAATTCTTCAAAAATTAATTTCTGAGACAAATCTTTTAAAGAATATTGAAAATATTGCAATAAATGCCATTTTTGATGCTCAAGAATTCATCAAAAATAATTTTGAAATTTCTTCTGTAAGTTTAAGAGAAGTTAGAAGATGGGGAATCTTATTTGAATGGTTTCTTAATTTATTAAAAAATTCATTTTTTTCTGAGAATTTTAATTTTTCAAATGAAAGGGTTTGTGTTTATTCTTTGAATTTAAGTATTTATCTATGTTATTATATAAGAATATATAATAAATTATTAAGAAAAGAGTTTTTGGATTTAATGAAAAAGTCATTTGGAGAAGATTTTAATTTTGAAGCATTTCCAAAAACATTTCAAGAGATAATTGCAGAAAAAGTAGATTTAGATAAAGGAATAGCAAAAAATAGAGCATTATTAGAAAATTTATTTTCAATTTTTATATGTTTAAATACAAAGATACCTTTATTTATAATAGGAAAACCAGGATGTAGTAAATCATTAAGTGCACAATTAATATTTAAATCAATGAATGGAAAAGATTCATCAAATGATTTTTTTAAACATTTCCCAAAAGTTTATACAAAATCATATCAAGGTTCATTAACAAGTAATTCAAAAGGAGTTTTAAAAATATTTAAAAAAGCAAGAGAATCATTAAAAGATAAAAAATTATCAAATGAAATAATATCAGCAATATATTTTGATGAAATGGGACTTGCTGAAATATCAAAAAATAATCCTTTGAAAGTAATTCATTCTCAATTAGAATATGATGAAAATAAAGAAAAAATATCATTTATTGGAATTTCAAATTGGCCTTTAGATGCTTCGAAAATGAATAGAGGAATTCATCTTTCAATTCCGGAACCTGATAAAGAAGATTTAACTGAAACTGCTTTAGCAATTGCTAAATCTTATGATCCAAGATTAATTCAAGATTATAAAGAATATTTCGAACATTTGGCTTCCACTTATTTTGAATATAAAGAAGAATTACAAAAAAATTCTCATTTGTTTGAATCTGAATTTGAAAAAGAAAGATATAAAAATATCAATGAATTTCATGGAACTAGAGATTTTTATCATTTAATTAAAATAACTTCTAAATTATTTATTAAAAGAAATTTCACTAAAGAGAGTTATGAAATTGAAAATATTTTAAATGAAAGTATTGAAAGAAATTTTGGAGGATTAGATAATTCAATTAAAATATTTAAAGAAATTTTTAAAAAACACGTTCCAAATATTAATGAAATTAATGAATATGATGTAATGAATTGTATAGAAAACAATATTTTAGATTCTAAAAGTAGATATCTTTTAATAGAAACAAAAAGTTCTATAAGTCATTTTTTAATAACATTAATTTTAGATAATTTAAATAAAAATCATGTTTTTTATTATGGAAGTAATTTTGAAGAAGATACTTTACAAGGATATTATAGTGCAAAAGTTTTAAATAAAGTTCAAATAACAATGAGTACAGATAATGTAATGATATTAAAAAATTTAACAAGTATGTATCCATCATTATATGATTTATTTAATCAAAATTTTAGAAAAGTAGGAGAAAGTAATTATGCAAGAATAGCTTTAGGAGATTCAAATACTCAAAATTATTTTGTAAATGATAATTTTAGATGTGTTGTTCTTTTAGATAAAAATGAAATTGATAAACAAGATCCTCCTTTTATTAATAGATTTGAAAAACATATTATAACATTTGAATATTTATTAAATAAAAATCAAGTTAAAATTTCAAATCATATCAATCAAATATTTAATGGTTTGATAGAGAATGAAGGACAAAAATTAAAAATTAATTTAAAATTTCAATTACTTAATTGTGATTTAGAAGAAATTCAAGGAATAGTTTATCAATTATCTAAAAGTATAAAAAATGAAGGAAGTCATAATAATTCTAAAGATGAAATTAATTTAGAAGAAATTGAAATTGAAGATGAAATTAATACTTCAGTAAAAAAAAATAAGAGCTATAAAAAAGATGAATTAATAAAACTTGTTCATTCTAATGATATTACTTATAAAGAAAAAATTTTTGAAAAAATTATTCCAACGTTTTCACAAGATATAATTTTTTATGGAAAAAATTCCAATTTTTTTCAAAAATATAAAAAAGAATTTCAAAAAATTTCAGATATTTATTTTGAAAAAGACAAACAACATAATAATCTAAAATTATATTTAGAAAATATTAATACTAATAAGCATATAATTTATACTTTTTCAAATATTTTAGATTCTATTTTTGGTTTAAAAAATGAAATTAAAAAAATAGAAAATAATATATATGGTAATTTTACAAAAGAAAATACAAGAAATATTTTTGTTGATCAATATAATTCAGAACGAGGAATTGATGAAATTATTTATGAATTTTATACTAATGAATCTTCTAATTTATGTGTATTTCATTTTGATGTTTATGATTGTATTCATTTAAATCATATTAATTATTTAATTGAAAATAATGAAAATTCTTTGAAAAATATTGATACAAAATCAAAAGTTATTATCTTTATTATTCATTTGAAAAGAATTATAATAAATAATGAAAGCAATAATAATGAAAAAATTCATAATGAATATTTAATTTCTCATTTAACAGAATGGAAACAATTTTTTATTGATAATTTAAATGGAATTGATGTAAGTTTAAAAAAAATTTTTGAATCTTCAAATATTGAATTATTTTATAATAAAGATTTAATAGATATTAATGAAGAATTTACAAAAGATTTATATCATGCATTTACATTAATATCTTATAATTTTAAAATTAATTTTAGTGATATAAAAAATGAAGAATATATTGTTAAAATATGTGAATTTATAAATACCAATGAAAAATTAAAATTAGATATTCAAAATTTAATCAAAAATAAAATCAAAAGTATTAAAGATAATATTTTAATGAAAATTTTCACTGATTATAATTTTGAAGATAATGATGTTGATTTAATTTCAGTGATAATTAAACATTTAAAATCAATTTATAATAGGGAACTTATTAATACTTTAATTCAACTTGAAAAATATAATATTTTATCAACAAAACTTTTAAACCAAAATGAAATGAATAATGAATTTTTTGATAAAATTTATCAAGAATATATTAATAAATTTGATTCTTCCTATGAAAATTATTCAACTTTATCCCAAATTGTAAAAATTAATTTAATTTTAGGAATTTCTTATCCTTGTATTATAATTGTTTTTAATGAAATTAATCAATATACTTATACTTTAATAGAAAGTTATTTAGAAAATGAGGATCAATATAGAAATGAAGAATTTGAAGACACTAATGATTATTTTAATGAAAAAAATATCCTTGAAAAAAATTTAGAAAAAGAATTTGAGAAAAAATATTTTGTAGACATATTTAAAAATGATGAAAATAATTTAAATAAAAATAAATTAAAAGAACTTTTATTTAAAGATTATATAATTTATTATTGTTCAAAATCAAACAAGAATTTTTCAAATTCAAACATTTTAAATTTTTTGAAATGTATATTTGAATTATTTATATCAAGAAAAGAAAATGAAAATGAAAATAATAATGATGATGATATAGGAAATGAAAAAGAAAATCAAATTTATTCTTTAAAAAATATATCAAAATTTGTTTTATTTATTGAATCATATAAGGACTTTATTTACCCTATATGTGATTTTATTAGTATTATTGATATATATATTAATGATTTTATTAAAAAAATAATTTCAATTATTTCATCCAAAATATTTAAAATTGGAAATAGAAATATTTCATATGTAAATGATATATTTTTTAATATATTTGAATCTATTGTTTATTCTATTCTTACTATTAAACAAAGATTTGAGGAAATTTCTGATGAAATTTTTGAAAAATTTTTACATGAAATAAAAATTTTATCAGATATTTTAATGAAAGCTAATGTTGAATTATGTTTAACATTAAAACAAATATTATATTTATTTGATTTTATACAAGTTAAAGAAATTTTTGGTAAAAATGGAATACCATTAAAAGAAAATTTACAAATATATTATAATATATTAAATATTGAAAATGAAAAATATTTATTATCTGAATATAATATAAATAAAGAAAATAAAGAAATAGAAAAAGAACCGATTGATGAAGGATTTAAATTTTTAAATGAAAAATTATTTAATTTAAAAGGATATCAAGATTTTATTGTAAAATTAATAAACAATAAAATGAAAATATCAAAAAAAGAGGAATATAGGGTAAAATTATTAAAAATATTATGTTCAAATAATTTATTAATAATGAAATCAAAAATAATTTTTCAAACAATTTTGAAAAAATTTAAATTTTGTCCAATAAATAAAGATAAAATAAAAAAAGAAGAAAATAAAGAAGAAGAAGAAAATGAAGAAAAAGAAGAATTTGAAGAAGAAGAAAATGAATTTGATGATGGAAATGGAGTAACATTTTTAACTCAATTTGAGCAAGAAAAGAATAATTTATTGATAAAATTTTTAAATAAAACTAATAATATTTGCTTAGATGAAATTTTATTATCTTTATTTGATGTTAATTTTTCTAATTATTTTGAGCATAAAAGAGGAAAAGAAAATTTAATATTAAATCAATCTTTAAATATTCTAAAACAATGTGTTAATTATATTGAAGGACAAAAATGCATAATTTCAGAAAATAATCGATTAGGAATTTTATATTGTATTTCATATATTAAATATTATTGTTATAATTTTGCTAAAATTATTTATGATGAAGAATATGAAGAATTACCAAAAAATGAAATTTATGAATTTTTGAATGGAAATAGTAAATTTAGAAAAATTATTAAGATATATATTCTTAAAATATTAAATTTGATTATGATTGGAAATTACAAAACTTTTCTTGAATTAATAGAAAAAAATAATTTATTTACTAAAGATTTTGATTTTAGTGAAAAAGTTCCATGTTCTTTAGATTATTTATTCATTCAAAATGACACATTTGACTATTATAAACAATTAAGAAAAACATATAGATTAAGTAAAATGGTAAATTTTATATCTACAAAAGATATAGTAGAATTAATAGATGAAAATAGAATATTAATTTTTTATGATTTATTAATAAACGAAGAAATATCCAATTTACAAACAAATGTTAATAATAATGGTTTTCATAATAAATTGTCACGTTTTGTATCAGATATTTTAAATAAAATAGATATTCCTCCTCTTTCAAAAAATATTATTTCTATATATACTAATTATAATTCATTAAAAAAACAATTATCTTCAATTCAAATTCTTTCTCCACAAAATTATGAAATATTATTATATGCTCATAAATTTTGTTTGATATGTTCTTTTTCAAAAGAAAATTCAGTTTATGCTAAAATTCTTAATGCTGAAATATTAAAAAATATATCAGATATATATATTCCAGGAGGAGAGCCAAATGATTCATTATTAATAAAATCAGGAGAAGAAATTAGTGAATTATTTAAAAAGTGGAAAAAAGATGGGAAAACAGGACTTTTTAATGCAGTTTATATGTGTAGTTGTTATTTTTGGTATACTGTTGATGGTTGTGGACGACCGACAAAAACTTTTGATTGTATTAATTGTGGAGAAAAAATAGGAGGAGTCAATCATAAATTAGAAGATAGAGAAAAACATGTTAGAATTTGTGATGATAATGAAATTCCAAATGATGGTACAAGATATAAAACTATAAATCAATTAGAGGCTGAGGTTGAAAATGAAAAAAAAATTCAAATTAAAGGATTTAAAAAAGTTAAAAGTAGCTTTTTTAAAGATACTGATAAAATTGTTAGAAATATGACTAATATATCTTATAGAGTTTTAAGTTTTATATTCTATTCATGTATTTATTATAATGAGAAATTAGGTTATTTACAAAAAAATGAGTTAGATGAATTTAAATTCTTTGATACTAGTGAAGACAATAATAGTGAACAGAATAAAAATCCTATTGAAAATATTTTAATTGAAACTTGGAAAATATTAAAAGAGGAATTATTAAAAAGGGAAATTCAAAATATTCAATGTTTCTTAAATATGATTATTCCAAAAATATCTGAGATAATATTTGATAATGATAAAGGAATGATAACTGAAAATGAAAGATTTGAATTTGAAAATAAATTTAACGAAGTTATTGAAAATTCCATATCAAATTATAAAGATTATTATGATGGTTATAAAAAAAAAAATAATGAAATACTTGAAATTGAAGATGATACTATTAAATCAATTTTACAAGAAACTTCTGATATAAATAATTTACACAATTTTCCTTTAATTAATTATTTTTATGCTACAAATTATCCTAATTTTGACAAATTTTGGGAACAATTTACCTCAATTCAGAAAACAGATATTAAATATCCAGTAATTTCAAAATACTTATTAACTTCTCAAGTTATAGAAGGTATTAAATTTTTAGAAAATTTCCATTTAATAAATCCATTTGTAACTTTTATGCTAGATAAATATTCAAATAAAATCACAAGAGAAGAAGCAAAAAATAGAACAATAAAAGCAGAATTAGAAAATAATGAAGATATGAAAAAATTATTTGATAAATTTAAAAAAGGATGGAAAAATATTTATAAAGATTTATCAAATTATGATTGTAATGGTCAATTACCTCCAAAAAATATAACTGAAGATGATTGTTTAGCATATTGTTTAAATGACAATTTAGAAAATGATTATGGAAAATATATTGCAACAGCTTATAAAGATTTTATTACTTATCAAAATGAATTTTTAAAACCTTTAATTGAAAATAATTCAAATAATGAATATTTATATCCTTATTCAAATAAAATTAAAAAAGAAATTATTGTTCAAAATGCAAGTAAAAAAGAAATTGTTTCTTTAAATATTAAAAATGATATTTTTCAATCTTTTGATGATTTAATTAATACATTTTCATTTAGAAATTGTTTTAAAGAAAATGGAGATATTCATTATTTAAATTATAGACAACATAAATTTGATTTATATTCAATTGAAGTTGAATTATCTAAACTTTTATTACCTGAAAAAAGATTATTTTGTAATGAACAAAATCAAAATTTTATTATTTATGCTTTTGAAGGATTTAATCAAAATGAATGTTTAATATTAGATTTTAAAGAAAAAATAAAAGAAAGTAAATTATTATCAAATGAAGAAAAAGTAAATTTATCAAATTTAATTGAAAGAATTGATTATAAATTACTTTTATTTAATTTACAATCTTTATTCTTATATTTTGTAAATAAAAAAAATATTTCAGGTGAGGAAATCTTAATTGATGAAATTAATCAATTACCAAAAAAAACAATAAAATTAGATGAGCAATTTATAAAAATTTTTGAAAATCCTCAACTTAAAATTCAATTGAATCAATTAATTGATTGTTATGAATATATTGAATTTTTAAATTATGATAAAATTTTAACAAATGTATCTAAAAATGTAAATACTAATTTAGAAAATGAACAATTAGAAAAATTAAATCAACATTTTGATACAGAAAAGAAATTATTAATTAATAAGGGAGATTTTGGAATTGCTGTTAGAAAATTTATTTCAAGATTTTTAATAGGAGAAAGATTTAAAAATTTTGATTGGAATATATTTGTTTTATTAAAATATAAAAATGAATTATGGAATGATAAAATTATTGCTGAAGAAAATGAAAAGCAATTTAACGAAGAAATAGAACAATTAGAAAAGATTAATATTAAATTTAAACAAGCAATTGATTTATATGAGAAATTAGGTGGAGAAAGAGCTGAAAATAAACAAAATAGCAACAATAATAATAAGGAAAATAAAAAAAGAAAAAAGAAAAATAGGGGAAATGTAGATTATTAAAGAAATATTAAATATTATTATATTTTTTATTATTTTTATATAAATATTTATTTTTAAAATATATTAATAATTAAAAAATTTAACAAGGATTGGGCCAAATGTCCAAATCATTTTTATTTTCTTTCATATCATTGCAATTCAATTAATTTATTAAATAGAATTTTAACTCTTTTTTTGTTAAAAAATAAAAAATTATAGATATTTATTTACTTATTAATTTTAATAATAAATAAAAAATCAATAAATTATTATTCAAACATTATTTATATAGAAATATATATTTCTATTATATAATGAATAAATATAGAAATAAGAATAAATATAAATTTTCTCTTAATATTATTTTGAAAAAATGGTATTTTAGGATTTTAAAAATAAGTATAGATAATAATATTCTTAAAAAAGAGGATCAAAATATCAATATATTTAAATTAAAAATTAAGGATTATATTGAATCAATTGATTCATTGAATAAAAAAATAAAAATAACAAATCAAAATATTAAAAATTGTAAAAAGTGTCATACAAAAAAATTAAAAAATACTCCAAAAATCAAATTTGAAAAATTTATATATGAAAATAAGACAACAGATAATGAATTGAATATGTCAATTAAAAACGATGAATTTATAAGAAATAATTTTATACCATTTTTTGAAGTTAAACATAAAAATAAAATAAGTGAATATTCAGAAACAATTTTAAATGATGAAGAAAGTAACATTTTTCAAACATCTAAAAATAATGATATAATTTCTGAAATTAATTTTAATGATAATACAATGGATCAATATATTCAATATTTATATAATTATGAAGAAGAAATAAAAAAAGATTTTTTAGATTTACAAAATAAATATGAACCAAAAATAAATGAAATTCAAAATGAAATTAATATTCTTATTCAAGAAATTGATGAATTGCCAAAATAATTTTTTTATAAATTATAATTGTAAATATTTTATAAAAAATTATATATATTTTTTTCAATTTTATTTATAAAAATGGTATTGTAAAAACTTTACAATTTAAATTAAAGGTTCAGGAAAATTTTGCTGATAATTATACTTTTTATATATAATATATGCAGCAAAAATTATGAAGCATATAAATAAAATTAACAAAAACAGCATAAATATGAATTCTGCTTTTACTTTTAATTTTACTTTTTTATCATATAATTTAACAAAATTATTATCAATATCAAAAATAGTATAATAATTATTTAAAATACTATTTCCAATAATCCATAAATCATTATAGTAATTAACAATAAATGAAACATAACAATTATTTCCTGAAACTGAACTATCAAAAATAACATAATCAGTAACATTTATAAATAAAGTTTCTTTATCAATTAAAAATATAAAATCTGGAAAAATGGATTTAAATTTTTCATTACATTTACATAAAAAAGTACCTGATAATTGGACTTGACATTTCCCATTTTTAGGAAGAATTAAATCAATATTATCAAAAAAAAATGTTTTAGGAATATAAATATTATAAGTTGAAGTATCAAAAATTAATTTTTGTTTTTCTTTATTTCTAGCAGGATTATTTTTTATTATTATTGAATTTACTTCAATAAACCATTGAGTTTTATTCTGATTATAAGAAACAGAATAATTTTTTAATAATGAGTAATTTTTAACAATATTAGTATTTAATTCTCCTATATCTAATATAACTTTTCCAGTATAATATTGTAATCCAAAAATTTTTTTTGAAGTATTAAAATTATAATTTGTAAATGAAAGTCCAAAAAAACCACTAATTGGAATTTGATATATATATGATACATTTGTAAAAGAAATAAAAGAAAAATTACTTTTTAAATTTATATTGTTTGAATTTATATTAAATGAATCTTCATATTCATTTCCATAAAAAGTATAATAATATTTTATTTGAGTTTGATTTGATAATAATTTCTTACTATTTTTTGTATTATAACCTTTTCTTATACAAATTTCACAATTTTCTGAAGCTAATAATGATTTATGAAGTGATGTATCAAAAATCATATTAAATGATGAAAGAGTTTCTCCTATTTTTAATGAAATAAATGGAATTCCATTTTCAGTATATAATGGGATTTGAATTAATTTTGATTTTATTAATATTGGAATTAAAAACAAGAATATAATTAATTTCATTAATTTATATTAATTTTTTTTTATTATTTTTAAAATGTTAATATATATATTTGATTAAAAGAGATATTTTATTTTTTTTTTTCATTTCTTTAATTTTTCTTTTATTTCATTTATTATTTCTGGAAATTTTTCATATAATTTTTCCATTGAAGATATTAATTTGTTTATCTTCTCCTTACTTTTTTCTTTTGATATTTTGTTTTTTATTTCATTTTTTATTTTTAATATTAATTCATTTTTATATCTCTCCTTATCTTCTTGTGCTTTCTCAAAATAAATTTTTTTATCTTTATAATCCATTTCTTTCCAAGTTTTAGCAATAATCTTTAATGATTCAACTGAATTATGTTTATCTATTTTATCTTTATTATCATGTAAATAAATCATAAAAGGAGTTCTAAATCTTTTAATCTTTTTTTCTATTTCTTTTTTTTTTTTATATTTATATTGAATTCCACTTTCAAGTTTTATTTTATTAAATTTTTCTTTATCCAATTCTGATTTTTTTATATAAATTTGTTTTATATTATTAGGTAAATTTTTCCATTTGTTTCCAATTATTTTCATTTTTGCTATTAAATTCAAATTATTTTGTTTTTCTTTCCTCATTTTTTCTGTTTCATCTTGAACAAAAAATATATATGGTGTTTTATATTTTTTTATTTTTTTTTCCTTAACCATTTTTAAAAAAGTTTTTTATAATAATCTATTTTATAATACAATATTTTAAATAATTAGATTATATTGTTTTTATATATCAAAGTAAATAAATATTCAATCAATAAATTATATATAAAATTAAATTAAAAGACCTCTTTTTCAAGTCTCAATATATCTCTATAAAAATCATCATCATCTGAAATATATTGAAAAGGAATTATTCCAATAAAATTTAAAAAAGAGCAAAAAACTTTTCTTTTTGCTTCAACAAATATAACAAGAACAAAACATAATGCTGCAGAAATACAAATATAAAAGATCATAGTTAATTCAAAAACTTTATAAATACTATTTACTCTTTCAGTTCTAATTTCTTCTAATAAGAATTTAGTTTTTAAATAAGCATCCATAAAATAATAATTATAAAAATATTCTAATTCTTCCATTTTTTTACTTAATATTATATCAATTATATTTTTACGATATTTATTACATAAAATCAATTCATTTTGAAGAGCATTTAATTCTACTGATAATTGATTAAATCCTTGTTCCATTCCTTGAGTTAAAATAGATGACCAAAAATTATAACAACTTTTCCTAGTTATATCAGTTTCTTCATATAAATAATTACACATATTTCCACTATATAAATATTTTAATTGTGTTGAATAACTTGGATTTGGATTATTAACAAAATTAGTATCTTCAGATGGTATAATTGATAATAAAAGATTTCCTATTTTAGTAAAAGTAACATTAGGAATATTTATTGTATAATATTGTTTAGATAATTCATCAATATCAGTATAATTTACTCCTTCAAATTCAACATATGATTCATTATTTTCTAATTTTGAAATTGCTTTTTTTTGTTCATTAATAAATTTAACATATTCAATTTCTTCATATTTTATATCTACATAAATATCAAAACATGTTTTATATATTCCTTCTAAATTATTTATTATATCATCAAAATCAAAAAATTTATTTCTTTTATAAATATAAATTAAATTTATCAAAATATAATAAGTCATATAACTTATTAATATAAATCCTAATTCTATTCCTAAAATCATATTATTTTTAAAAAAATATAATGTCATTATATTTATTTTTTCATTTTTCTGTTGTTGTAATTTTGATATTTTACCTTGCATTTTTTTTTTATTTCTTCTTTTATCATTTTTTTTCTTTTTTTGTTCATTACTACCTGCACTTCCTTTTCTTCCTAGATTTTTATTATCATCACTTTCATTTGAATTATTATTATGATTTTCATCTTGATTTTGTTGTTCATCATCATCACCATTATCATTTCTTAATTTTTTTTTTAAATTATCTAAATATTTTAAATAAAGATCAAATTTAGAATTTTGAAATTTAATTAATTTTTGAATAAAATTTTTTTCTTCTCTAAAAAATCTATAAATTAAAAAAGCAAGACCAACAACAGAACAAGCACAAATAACAACATTAATAATTAAAAATATTTTCTTAGTTTTATATTTTTCAATAGCAAGATTTCTTCTTTCAATTTCATCAAGTCCTTTAATATAAGTAAGACTTTTATAATAATAATAGGTACCACCAACAACATTTTCAAGTAAAGCATATGTTTCATTATCTCCATTTAAAAAATCTTGATAATGATGATAAATATATAATGATTGAGTTAAAAATAATCTTAATGTATTTATAGTATCTAAAGTTGTTTGTACTAGAGTTTCTGTATCATATGCATATATATAAACTGTATATCTTTTAGTTAAAATTTGTTGATATTCTTCATTGTAATTTGATGATTGTTCTAATATTTCTTTTACTTGATTTATGCATAAAAAGATAAAATCATTATATAAATTATCACATTCTCTTCCATTACATAAATTATTTATATTATATTGTTTAAATTTTAAATTTGATGCTGCTATATAAAAACAATCAGTTGAAATTTTAGTAAAATTAAAAAATAAATTTTCATTTAAAAAAGTATCAACTCCTGAAAATTCATTATTTGTTGTAATACAATCACAAATTATTAAAATAATTGAAGCAATATTAAAAATAAAAAGTATAATTTTCATATATATAATATATAAAGGCTGTTCTTTATCCATAATACCAAATTTTAATTTATTATAAGATGAATTATCAATTGAAGAACTAGATGACATAAATGAATTATGAGAACGTTCAAAATTTGCATTATCATTATTTAAATTTACTTCTTTATTTTTTTCTTCATTTTCATTTTTAACTGGTTCATCAAAAACATGAAATTTAATTGCTTTGACTTTATTTTTAAAATTTTGAATACTATTAAATTCACTTATTTTAGTTTCATATAAATTTACATTTTTTCCTTTAATTGTATTTCCTTCATTTCCTATAAAATCACTATCAATTACAATTTTATAATAATGATATTTATTATCTAAAAAACTTCTTTCAAAAATTTTATAAAATATATTATAACTTTTCCCAGTATATTTCTTTGATAATCTAAATAAAATTTCTTTATATTCTTGATTATTTGCTCCAATTTGACTTTTTCTATGTCTTAACATTGCTTTTGTTGTTGATTCATGTAAATTATGTTTATTTACTTGTTTTGCATCTTCTTCATTTATTAATTTACCTGATGTTTTAATTATATCCATTATTTTTTCAATAGAATAATCATCTTCATTTAAATCACTTATATTTGGAAATAAAATTGCTTTTAATTCTGTATTTTCTTTTTTAATTATAAATTTATCATTTTTATATTCAATTTGAATTAAAAATTCAGGAAGTATTACTCCTATATGATGACCTATTATTGTATTTTTTAAATCAAAAACTTTTGTTGTATTTATAGTTATATCTTCGCCATTATTCAATGAATATGCATCACTTAAACAATTAATAATAAAATTTTTATCTAAAATAATTAAAAAACATTTATCTATTAATTTATCGATATTAATAATATAAATTAAACCATATGATAAATTAGGTAAACATTTAACAAATATTGAAATATTATATATATTGTTATTTTTTCCTTTTAAAATCAATTTATTTTTTTTTGTAAATATATTTGTTAAATTTGAATATTTAATTGCGTCATTTTCTAAATCTTTATGAAATTCAGCAATAATAGGAGGCATTAAATCATAAATATATAAATTCATTATATCTTTTGGTAAAAAATTAAATAATAATGAAAAATTGGGAGTTGAATATAAAATTTTTCCTTTTAATGCATATCCATCAACTAAAATAATTGAAGAAATATCTTTATTAAATAAACTATAATAAAGATTATTTTTTTGACTTAATAATGAATTTCTATAGTTAATATATTTATCTTGTTCTTTTTGTGCAAGTTCTAAATCTTGAATTATTGTTTCTAAATATAATAAATAATCTCTTTCATTTTCTTCATTAAATGGATTTAATTTTATAATATTTCCCCATAACTCAGTAATTTCTTTTCTTAATTTTAATATTTTTTCACCAAGTTTCATAAAAGTTGAAGCTAAATTTTTATTAATTTGAGTATTTTTTAAAATATCAAAATATTCAATTTGAGTACATGCAGCGTCATATATTTTTAATTTAAAATTATTAATATAATAATTATATACAATTACACTTCCTATTTCTACTTGTTTTATAGATTCTTTAATTCCAGATTGAGATAATTTATACATTTGAAATTTTTTTATTTTTTCCATTAATAAATATTTCAAATACATTGCTTTATGATTTGATACTTTTATTTGTGAACATAACAATCCTGCGTATGTGTAGTTTTCTAATTTATTAACTAAAAAATAACAAATAATTAATAACATATCATTTTTGATTGTTGGTTTATCAAAAAAATAATCATATATTAAAAATGCTATATTATACACTGAAAAAATTATTGTATCTTTTCCTCCAAATTTTTTTTGTAGATGTAAATTATTCAAAAACATTTCATATTTTTCTTTTAAATCTATAGAACTTGATAAATAATCTTCAAAACTATTTATTATCCCTTTTAAAAGTACTCTAGATTCAATTAAATTTTCATTTCCCTTTTGAATAAGATAAAAATTAAACATTTCAATATTTTTCAAATTAGTGGATTCAAAAATATTAGATTCAGTTAAAGATCTAATAATTTTTAAATGATAATAATAATAATTTATAACTGAAATAAGAATCCATCCAATAATAATAGGTAATAAAATATTATTTATTTTACATAGGTCTTTTAATAATAGAATAAATAAATACCAAATTATAAAATACCATCCATTAACAGTAATAATATTTAAATTATGATTATAATAAAAAACATTATGATTAAAGTAAATTGCAATTATAAGTGAATTTAATAATAACATTCCAATATATATATATCTATACATATTTTGATTATTTAAATGATGAATAAGAAGATAACCTAAAAAAAAGCAAATTTCTGAAAGAATATTTTCTAAAGTTTCATAATAAGAATTTGTTCTACATAAAAAATTTTTATCTTGAATTGTTCCAATTTCATAATAATATATAGAAATTAAAAAAGAATAAAACAAAAGACTTATTAATAAAAATAAAGATACAATTAAATAAATTAAATGTTTACCTGTATAACATTTGATTTCAAGATATTTATGTATTCCATTATCACAATGTATAATCATCATCATTATATTTATCAATGGACAAAGACCATAATTATTTAATACTAAATTTAAAATATTTAATACTTTAATTGGCAAAACAAAACTTATTTTTTTTACACAAGTTAAAAGAATTAAATAAATTATACAAAAAATAATACTTAAACTAAAAATTGTTGCAATAATAAACCATGTAATATAAGATTTTTTATCTACAATATATTTTTGAGGAATTAATATTCCTTTAATTGATTCTGTTATTTTAATTATATAATCATCTTTTTTATAATCTGCTGGAATAGAAATTGATGAAACTACAATCACCTGTAGAAAAAAAATAATTTTTAATAAAATAAAAGTTATTTGACTATTAATTTTATAACTTAACATTATTTCGAAAATTTTAAAAAAAAATATCAATCCTTTTTTTGAGTATACATCTAAATTTTGCATTGTTTCTCCTAAGTCAATATAATTAATTATATTATCTTCTATCATTTTTTTTGAAAAATTTAAAATCTAACAAATATATTAATTATCATTAATAAAAATTAAAATATAAATTAAAGAGAATTATAAAATTTATTATTTTTTTAATTTTTAATTTTATTTAATTAATAAAAAAAATGAACAATCAAAATATTCAAGATTCAGTTTTTTTATTAATGACATATGAATCAATAAATTATATTTTATCGAAAAATATTGAAAAAAAAGAAAAAAAAGATGAAATTGAAGAATTAGGAATGAATTTAGGAGAAAAAGTAACAAATCATTTAATGAATAATAATTTAAATGAAGGTTCAAATGTTTCAATGAAAGTGACAGATAATATTTTAGCATTTATTGCAAGAGAAGTTTGGATATATATTTTTAAAGATGAAAATAGAAAATTAAAATCAGATAAAAAAGGAGTATATTATATTTTATCAGGAGATATAAAATTATATAATTTTTTAATTACTGAAAAAAATTCTGAAAATAATGAAAAATTAGAAGCTATAATTTGGTTTATAAGTGGAATTTTAAGAGGAGCATTATTAGCTTTTAATATTGAATCTTTAGTGACTGGAACTACTAAACTTTGGTCTAACGAAGAATATGGTGATAATAAAAGTCAAATTAGTCAATCATATTTAGTTTTTACTTTTGCTATTAATATTGTTAATTTTGAATTTAAATATGATTCTGAATATAATAATCAAAAATAAGATTTAATATTTAAAATAATTTAAAATAATTATTTTTAAGTCTAATTTATATTTATTTTTTCTTAAAATAAAATAAAATGAATAGTGTAATTAATATAAATAAAATTTTATCGTCTTTTGAAATAAAAAAAGAAAGAATTAGAATTTTATCAGCAAATTTTAGTCCAGAAAAAAATCCATATTATTTATCAAATGAAATACCAAAAATAAAAAATTTATCTAGAAAAGAGTCATTAATAAAAAAAAAACAAAATAAAAGAAAAAGTCAAATAAAACAAATATCAAAATTAGACAATTTTGTTACAAATTTTGATAATATAAATTTAAATGATATTTCAACAGATATTCCTTTAATGCAAAATTATAATATAAAAGATTATATTACTAGAACAGATGCAATTCAAATGCAAAAAAAATTATTATTACAATTGAGAAAAGAAAAAAATCGACCAAGACCTTTATCTTTATGTCTTATAAATAAAAATTTAAAAAATAAAAAAATTAAAGTAGAAAATAATATTGAAAATTCTAATTCAGATAAATTATTATATCATGAATTTTCAAAAAAAAAATTAAAAAGGATTAATACATCAAGTACAAGAATTAAAATAAATCAATCATCAAGTTATTTTAAATTAAATCCAAATTCTCCAATTTATATAAGAAAAAGAAAAAATAATTTATCAAGAAATGAAAAAACATTTAACGATTTAAAAAAAATTAGTCATAACAAAAACACTAAAATTAATTTTGCATATTCATTATTTTCATCTATTTTTGAACAAAATCAGGAAGAAAGAAATAAAAAAAAAATGTTTAAAAATTTGAAAACAGATATAAGAAAAAACCAATTAAAAGTAAAAGGAATTCTTGATGATTTAATAAGAATAAGACATAATAATGATGCAGATTTAAAAAGAAAAGGTTTTATAATTCAAAGTATAAAAAATAAATTAAATACAAACAAAAAAAAAGCAGAAACAGAAACATCATAATTCATTATCCAAAAAAACTAATAAACTAAAAAAAATAAAAAAAATTATAATAATTTTTTCCAAAAAAAAAAACAAATATAATATTAAATTATATATATAAATATATATAAAAATTAAAAATAAATAATAAATTCAAATTTTATAAAATATTAACTATAATAAATAAATAAAAAATAAAAAAAATTCAATAGAAAATTCCTTGAAAATAATATTGATATTTATCATACCATTTAGTCCTCCAATTCCCTAAAGAATTTTCAATAAGATTATCAACTAATTCTAAATAATCTCTATTTTTCATTTTTTCCTTAGGACAAAATCTTTCTTTTAATTTTTGTAAAGTATCCTGTCCTCTTTCAAAGCATAATAAATCAGTTCCATAACCACAAAACATCATTTCAGTTAAAATCATAATTTTTTTATAATGTTTAGAAATTGCAATCATACCATCCCACATTAATTTTCTAAAAATTTGAAAATTTTTACTTTCAATTCCTCCTAAAACTTCCATAATTTCATCAGTTAATTTAAAAGGAGCTTTTTCAAATTCTCCTCCAGGTGCATGTGAGAAAATAAAACCAAAATCAATATGAATTAAATGTCCTTCATTATCAATCATAATATTACCATTATGTCTATCTTTTAATTGTAAAAAATAACAAACTAAAGAATATCCTGCGAGAGATCTTATTAAATTTTTAATTGCTTTTTTATATTTATTTGTATTTAATCCAAAGTAATGTTCATAAAATTGTTTAAGTGAATAATTTTGAGATGATATTTTTTGTTTTAATTGATCTAATGATATTGCATTTGGTATTATTTCAATTATTCCTGCATTATTACCAGTTGCTATTATTTCATATGGATATAAGTAACATTTTACTTTTTCAATTTTGAATATTTGAGCAAATTCATTTATTAATTGTGAAGCAAATTGTTCTTGTCTTAAATCTTCTCCACTTTTTACTAAAAATTTAAATATTTTATATGAATTTAAATAACCATATTGAGATTGACATTTTAAATGAGATTCTTGTAATGATATTGATTCTCCAAATATTGAATTAAAGGAAAATGAATCAAAAAATATATCTTTATTTATTTCTGATATGTCATTTGGAGAATTTGCATTTGATGATTCACTTGATGGTGAATCAGAGGAAGGAGAATTTTTATTTATTATTGATGGACTTATTTTATTGTTGAAATCATTATTATTTGGAATTTGAATTGGAGATAATTTTAAACTACTTGCTAATTTTTTTGTAATATTATTTTCATTTTTTAATTCATTTTTACTTTCTTGTAATACTAATTCTATTTTTTTATATTCATTTTCTGAATTTCTTCTCTTTTTTTTTATTTTTGTATTTATTTCTTTTATTGCACCATTTTCACATTTATTTTTATTATCATCATTTATTTCTTCTTCTTCTTCTTCATCATGTTTTTTAACAAAAATTGGTTTATTTAATTCAATATCAACTGACATCATATAACTAATTTTATCAAGTTGTTTATGTAAAGAAGAATCACTAATTCCAGTTTTATTATTATAAGTTTTTCTTTTACCTAATAAATTACCATTTAAATTTATACGTTCTGTTTCTAACATATTTGATTCATCATTTTCATTTAAATTACTATTTAATTTTTTATCATAACACCATTCTTCTAATCTAAAACATTCTGCAGTTATTAATATAGGAGCTCTTTCTTTTGTTTTAAAAACTTTTGAATCTTGAATTGATATTTTACCAATAATATAATTTCTAATATCACTTGTTGCAAAGGGAATATAAATATTATATGGCATATTATTATTTAATTTATTTAATTCTTTTATTAATTCTTCTTGTCTTGTTTCATCATTTGATAAATATCTTATTCTCTCACATATATTACATAAATGATCATAAAAATTTATATTTGATAAAAAAGAAGATAAATTAATATCTTCATGATCAATTTGTTTAATTGAATTTATAGAAGAATCAATAATATCTTCTTCAGAATTTGTACAATAACCATATTTATGAAAAATATTTAAATCTAAACCACCATTTCCATTTTGATTATTATTTACAAAATTAATATATTCATCTCCACCTGGAATGTGATATCTTTCTAATATTTTTTTATCATCATCACTTTTAAAAATTGATTGAATAATATGTAAAACATTTCTAATTTTAGTATTAAAATTTACATTATTATGATTTACAGTTAACATTGATTTTAAAAACCAAACAACTCTATGTGCAAAAAAATAAGAAGAATAACAAGCTTTACATAAAAAAGATAATGATTCTTCAACTAATTCGAACTCACCAAATAAAATAAATGAACATAATTGTGGAATATAAAATTCTAAATCGTTTCTTATAAAAATATTATTATTTGCTTTAATTAAATTTGGATTAATTCTTACATTTTCAAAATCTCTTATTACTTTTTTATGTGCCCATAAATTAGTTAAAATTGTAAAAGGATCATTAATTGATGAAATATTTTTAGATTCATTTGTTAAATATTTTCTCCATTCTGAAATAAAATGTTTTTTATTTTTCTTTTCATTTTTTTTAAAACAATTTAATATTTTGAAAATTTGTTTAAAATCACATTTACAATTCGAAGATCTAACTGAAGGAAAATCACTTTCTAATTCAATAGTAGAAGTATGTGATTTGTACATATATAAATTATTTAAAATAATAATTTTTTATTTAAAAATGAGAAAAATAAAAGTGGTATTATTTAAGGTTTTAATTAATTAATAAAATTTTTGTATTATTTTAATAGTAATTCATTTTATTTTTTACTAAATGATACTCTTAAAATACAATCATTACCTAAATCAAATTTATCATATTTTAATAAAGCATTTGTTGCATTTTCAACTGTGTCATATTCAACAAAACAAATTCCTTTAGTAGGAAAATATTTTACTTCTTTAAAACCTGATAAACTATTAAATAAATCAATTAACATTTGATTTGTTACACTATTTTTTAATCCTTGAACAAAAAGTGATTTATTTACTTCTTCTGGATTTATTTTTATTGATATTTCATTCTCATTTGAATCTTTTGCATTTATAATCATTTCGTTATTGTTTACATTATTTATTTTCTCTTTTTCAATTTCATTTTTTAAATTTTCATAAAATTCATCTCTTTTTCTTTTTCTTGATAAATCTTTTATTTTTTTTTGATTATTTGTTAATTTTCCTTGTAATAATAAAATTGAATCTGAAGGTGTTTTTGCAAATTCAATTATTAATTTTTTATTTAAAAATAATTTATCATTTAAATTTTTTTTTGCTTTTGATGATTGATCTTTTGTTTTAAATGATATAAAAGCTTGTCCTTTTAATCTAATTGTATTTCTCACTCTTATTTCTATTATTTCTCCATATTGAGAAAATTCCTTATTTAAAGCTTCTTTTAATTCATCTATTTTTATTTTTTCATTTAAATTCTTTATATATAGAGTCTCACAAGGTTTTTCTTTTAATGTTTTTTTTGACATATAATTATTATTTTTTTTCCTAAAATAATAATTAAATAAATACAAAAATTAAAATTAGTTATATAATGGAAAATAAAAGCAATAATAGAAATAATAAAGATGATACAGAAAGTAAAATAATAAAATAATAAAATAATATAATAGATATTGAATATAATAAAGAAGAAGAAGAACAAGAAAATAAAGATAAAAAAGTAAAAATAAAAAAATAAAATAATAAAAAAAATTAGGAAAATAAAAAACATAAAACGATATCAATAGAAAATATAGATTTAACAAAAAGAAAACAAATATTAAATAGTCCAAGAACAATAGAAGCATTAAACAGATTAGGAATAATACAAGAAGATCTTTATTTTTTAGATTTTGATGATTATATTAAATATAATCCAGAAGTATTAAGTTTATCAAAAAAAGTTCAAAAAATAAGATATGAAAACATAGAAAAATTTCGTCAACAAACAGTTAATTTAGTGAAAGAAGAAAGAAATAAAATAATTGAAGAAGAAAAAGAAGAAGAAGAAAATAAAAAAAATGGTAAAAATGAAAAAAAAGAAAAAATATCACCATTTACTTTACAAAATCAAATTGATAATATAATACAAAGAGAAAAAAGAGAAATTGAAAAATTAAGAAGAAGACAAAAAAATGAAATTGAAGCTGAAATTGAAACAAAAGTAAAAGGAGAAATGATAAGAGTTAAAAGTGATTTAAAAGATCAATTGATAAGAGAAAGAGATAAAAAATTAAAAGAAGAAATGGAAGAAAAAGCAAAATTAGAAGATAAAAAAAGAAAAGAAAAAGAAAAAAAAAGAGAAAGTGATTTAGCAAAAAAAATTGAAGAACAAGAAAAAAGAAATAAAGCTAAACATGAAGCAGAAGAAAAAAGATTAAGAGAATTACAAGATATAAATGAAAAAAATCAAAATGCACAAGTTCAAAAAAAATTAAAAGAAATGAAAAAAGTTGAAATGAGAAGAACACAAATAGAAAAATATTGGAAAGAAGTTGAAAAAAAAAATTTAGAAAAACAAAAAGAAATGGAAATTAAAGATAAAGAAAGAAGAGAATTACAAGAAAAACAAAGATTAGAAAAAATAAAAGAATCAGAAGAAAAAATGAAAGAATATGAAAAAAGATTAGTACATAGTAAATTAATAATAGAACAAAATTTAGAAAAAGTAAGAAATGAAATTGATCAAAAACAAAAATTAACTTTAGAAAGATATAATGAATTAATGAATTCAAGAGAACAATCTTTAAAAAAACAACAAGAAATTAATAAAAAGAAATTTAAACAAATTCATGATAAATTAGTAAAATCAAGACATGAAAGAGAAAAAAGAAATAAAGAATATTTTAAACAACAAGAAATAATTGATAAAAATGTAAGTGAAGCAGAATATGAAAAAAGAAAAAAAATACAATTAAGAAGTAAAAGTATGAATGATTTATTTTTAAAAACTTGTGAAGTAAGAGAAGAACATGTTAAAGAATTAGAAAAAAAAAAAAGAGAAATGTTAAAAAAAATGGAATTAAATGAAAAAAGAATTGAAGATGAAAATAAAAAAAAACATAATGAATTAATAATTAAACAAGAAGATAATTATCTAAAACAATATGAAAAAAATCAAATAATAAAAAGATTACATAAAGTAAAAGAATATAAAAGTCAAAAAAAAAATAAAGAAATATTAGAAAAAGAAAAAAAAATAGAAGATTTTAAAAAACAAAAACAAAAAGTTTTAGAATCAAAAGCAAAAATGTCTGAACAAATAAATAAAGAAAAAATGGAATTAATATATAGATTTGAAAAAGCAATGGGTAAAAGAAAACAAATAAAACCATCTTTAGTTAAAAAATTATTTCCAAATGATGAAAAACTTTATTCTAAAGTTAAAGCAATGACTGATAGTGTTTATAAAAAAGATAAAAATAAAAGTTGTGATGATGTTTATAAAGTTGAAAATTCAAATGAATATATTGATGCTAATGAAGTTGATGATAAAGGAACTTATATTACTCAGGATAAGAAAAAAAAGAAAGTTGGAAATAAAAGTTATTCTGAAAGAAATAAATATAAAAATGATAGTAAAGATATTAATGAAAAACAAGATAAAAATAAAACTAATGAAAATAATATTTTAGAAAAAATTGAAGAATTTAAAAAAGAATGTTATGATGAATTAAATAAAATTATTGAAAATGAAAAGAAAAAAGAAAAAGAAAGAATTGAAAAGTATGATAATGAAAATGATGAACAAGTTAAAAAAAATTTACAAAATGAAATGGATAAAGAAAGAGCTAAAGGTAATAAAATAATTAAAAATATGGAAAAAGATATTGAAAATAAAATTAAAAAATATGAAGAAGATTTGAGAAAAAATAATGATACTTAAAAAGAATAATGAATTTAATTTAATGTAAATAAATAAATAATTATTTTTTTTGAATTTATGATTTGAATTTTTTTTAAAGTATTTTTTTAATTAATTTTTACTTTTAAGAAATTATAAAATTTACATATTTATTATTTATGAAAATATTATCAAAAATAAATAAGAATATAAAAAAGAAATAAAAAATTATTCTTAAAAATAATATGTAATTTAAGTAAAGAAAAAGTAGATATTTTGATATAAATAATAATAAGTTAATTGAAATAAAAAATATTTTTGATAATAATCTTTTTAAATTTTTAAAATATTATAAAGTAAGTGATATGATGTTGTTTGATATAGATAAATAATAGAATTTAAATATAAGCAAATAAATTTTATTATTATTAATTTTTAAATAATTTTTTTTAAATGATATTGAATATCAAAGTATTAAAGTGATTAAGGAAAGTGCTGCTATAGAATTACTTGAAAATAATGAATTTAATGTATAATTATTGAAAATTTGAAAATGGTTTTATTATATAAATAATATTAATAAAAAAAATTAATCTTTTTATTAAAAATTTATAAAAACGATTTTATTTTTTTTCATCAAATTTGAATAGAATATGATAAATTTTTTTTAAAAAAAATAAAAATGATATAATTTAAGATTTTAAATCTATTCTAACTAAAAGTTTTATTTAGAATAAAAAAATTCTTTTTAATATTAAAACTTTCCTTTATAAATATATATAAAAAATTTTTAAATTACTTTTCTGTATGAAAATGAATTAAAAAAAAATAAATATAAAATAAAAAAATTAATATTTATACATCCAAAATAAAAATATAAAATAATAAAAATGAAAAAAATTCTATTAGTATCATTCCTAATATCAATAACTTTATGTAATGAAATAGTCACAAAACCAAAAATAAAAAAAGAAGAAGTAAACCTTCAAGTAGCTCCTTTATTAGCAGCAGCAGGTGTTTTTGTATTAAAAGCAGCAGGAACAGCAGCAATATCATTTTTAGTAGAAAAAGGATTAAATAAAGCATATTACTTACTTACAGAAGGATACTTTAAAGATAAACTTTTAGAAAGAGGAAATGCTCGTTGGATTTCAAATATTAAAGGAGGTTATGTTGTTTCTATGTATTGGCATAAAAAAAGAAGACATTCTGCTACTTGTAATGGAGGATTTTTAGGTGGTGGACAAAAAAGAGTTATTGCTCCTCCTGGACATTGGGCTATTGCTTATTGTAAAGCTGGTATTTCTGGAAGAAAAACTTATTACAATAACTTATAAAGGATTTTTCTTTTTTTTTATTTAGTTTTTAATAGTTTATTTTGAATTTTATAAAGCTGGATTTTATGTTTTTAATTTTTTTTAAATTAATAAATTATTGATTTTATTTTTTGAATAGGGTGTTTCTAATTGGTTTAATTTTTTCTTTTTATTTTTTTGGAATAATCTTTAATCAATTTTTATTTGGTTTTGATTCTAAAAGACTATTATTTTAAATAGTAAAAAATATATATTATCATTTTTAAAAATTATCTCAACAAAAACTTAAAAAAAAAAATTAAAAAACATAATTTAATTAAAAAAAAAAAATATGTACATATATTAAAACAAAATCAAAAGATTTCAATAATCTCATTAATAATATTTTGAATTATCTTAAAAAGAATAATAAACTTCAAACCCTTAATAGAGTAAGATAATATATATTATAATATTAATTATTAAAAGTTAATATGCTAATTTCTTTTTTTTCAATTAAACATTATTAAAATAAAATCAATATGTAACAAAAAAATTATTACTGATGAAGAAAATGAATTATAAAAATTAAGCAATAATATAATTAAATTTTATCATTAATTAATAAATATTATGTCTAAGTATATAAGTATTAATTGAAAAAATTAAAATTTAATAACTTTAATATATTTTTACATTATTTTTTAATAAAAAATGTATATTAATATATATAGTTAATGAAAATAAAATAATAATAATATTTAACAATGATGAATTTATTTAGTTAAAAATAATTTGTTTAAAATAAAAATATTTTTATAAAAAAAAGATTAATTATATGAATAATTATGAAAAAGTTAATAGAGCCAATTCATGTGAAAATTTAAAATTGGATAAATACAAAATATTATTAGATAATATAAACAGAAAAAAGAATTCAAGTTTAATTTCAAAAAATAAACTTCATATTTATCAAACAAAACGAAATCCTAATAAAAATTTATACCAATCTAACTCATACTCTGCATTTATAGAAGAAATGTATATTAAATATTCAAAAAATTTAGAAAAATATTTCAAAAATAATCGTTATGGAATGAGACTAATAGGAAATAGATTATATAAAAATACAAGTATAGACCAATATTTAAAAGAAAGAAAATTATATCAAAAAAAAAAGTTATCTCAATTAAAGAATGAGTCTTTTAATTTAAATGAAAATTATAATAATTATTCATTAGAAACAAAAAATGATTTAAATAATGATTTATTTTACTTAACACCAATTCCAAATAAAAGTAGAAAATTATTAAATACAAATAAAGAAAAAGATGAATTTTTATCAGCAGAAAGATCAGCAGTAGTTATAAGAACTTTTGAATATACTCATGGATTAAGATCTGATATTGGAATTAAGGAATATAATGCTTTAATTAAAGATAAAAAAGAAAAATTAATATCATATATGTTTGAATCTGCTAAAAAAATTCAAAATTGGTGGAAAAAAAATTTTAAAAAATATTCTTCATTTCAAATTAAAAATTATAATAAAATAAATACTGAAAAAATAAGGGAAGAATATAATAATTTTTTGTTAAAAAAAAAATTTGAAAGTTTTGCTGATTTAAATAGGAAATATTTATTATTGAAGAATAAATTTATTTTAAAAAAATGTTTTAATAAATTAAGAAAATATGCAAATATTCAATATAAAAAAATTTATTATTTATTTGATTGGATAAATAACTTAAAATTTTGTAAAGTAAGTAATTTTGAAATTAAGTGTTATAAACGATTTGTAAATAAAATTAATTTAAACAGAAAATATTTATTTACTAAAACTAATTTTTATTATAATTTTGAAGAATTGGAAAATAAAAAACAAATAAGTATTAATGAAGAATTAGCAAAAATAATTTTGATTCAAAGATATATTAAAAATTATTTAAATTATCGACAATTCAAAAAATTAAAGGAAAATTTTCAAAAAGAAAAAGGTATAGAATCTACTAATTTAAGTAATAGTTTAAATCAAGATAATTTTGCTAATTTTGTCAAATACAATTTGCAATTAAAAAATCAACAATTTTCTTTCACTAATTATATTAATTCAGATATAATAAGTGAGAATGAATCAAATGAAGATGATAATAGGTCAAATGAAATATATAATAATATTAAAAAAAATAATCAAAGTTTAAATGACAAAAATAATATATCAAATAAAAGAGATAAAAATAATTTTCATATATATAATGATTACTCCACAAATAAGAACAATGAGAACCAATTCAATAGTTCTATAAAAGGGTCTTTAAATTCATTAATTCAAAACAATAATTTAAATGAAAATCATTTTACTGTTCCAAATTCAAAATATAATTTAATGTCACATTTTTCAGATTTTCAAAATATTAATAAAACTATGAAAAAAAATAATAATTTATTCCCAATTTCAAAACAAGAAAATTATAGAAATAACTCTTCTAATGAAATTTCATCATATTATAATTATAATTCTAATATAAATAATCAAAGAAATATAAATATACAAGATATGAATAAAAATGTCAATAATTCTCCAATTAAAAATAAAAATAATTCGATTATAGAAAAAACTAATCAAATTTTAAGATATGATGAGAATAAATCATTTAAATCAAAAGCTATATTAAAAAATAATATTCAAAATTCTAGGAGTATAGTAATGAAAAATATTGAAAAAAATCAAATAATAAATAATGATTATTTTGGAGAAAATAATTTAATTAAAACAAATGAAAATAATATAAATCTTTTATCAAGATCAAATAATATTCTACAATTTGATGAAGAAAAAGAAAAAGACTTTTCAAAAAATAATAAATCATTAAAATATATTAAAGATGATTTAAAAAAAGATATTAAAAATTCAAAAAAAAATAATAATAAAATAAATAAGGAAACATCAATAAAATCTTTATATGGAAATAAAAATGAAACTCAATTAATTCAAATGAAAAAAAGTATATATAATATAAAATATCATACAGAAAAAAAAAATATGAATGATAATTATAAATTAAATATAAATAAAAATGAAATGAATCAAACAGAAAATCAGCCAAAAAATTTTAAATCACAAGATAATAATTTAATTAATATTAACATATCCCCAGATAAATCAAATAAACTTTTTAATGATAATACTTTTAATATAATAAAAAACAAAAAAGAAAACTATAAAATAGAAGAAGATATGATAAATAAAAACTCTCATAAAAAAGAAAGTTTATCTACAAGAAAAAGTTATTTTTCTCAGAATAAAATTAGATTTAGTTTTCTTCATTCTAATCCATATAATAAAGGTAAAATTGATGACATTTTTCCAAGATCAAATTCACTAATTCCTAATTATCTGTTTGAAGATATGTTTTTTAATATTATTTATAAACCAATTATAACAGGTACTAATTTAATTACAAAAACAAGAAAAAATTATTCATCAATAAATATTATTTCAAATTTAAAAAATTTAATAAAAATAAAAAAGAAAAATGAAAATACTTTTGAGCCAATAATATATTTTGAAAAATGGAAAAAAATAAATCAAAATAAAAAAAAATTTTATAGTTTAATAGTAAAAATATATAATAAAAAATGTTTAAAAGAAAAATTTTTCTTATGGAATAAAATAATAAAATCAAATCAATTAATGTCATTTAATTATTCTAGAACTGTAATTAGTATAAGTCATGATAGAGTTAATCAATATTCACAACATTTTAATTATTATGGAAAAATAAATAAATCAAATAATGAAAATGATTTTTTATCAATAAGAATGATATTAGGGTATAGATTATTAAAAATGGTATTTTCAAGAGGACTTCGACACAAATTTTTAAAAAAATTAAAATTAAGGAGAAGAAAAAACAAATCTAAAACATATTATTTAAATAAAAGAAATCAAAGATTTCATTTAGAGTTATTAAATTTAAATATTAAATTATTTTATTGTTTGAATAAAATTATTAAAAGAAAATTTTATGAACGTTTTTTTTATAGATTTTTATATTTTTCTCTTAATAATGATGAAAATATTGAGTATGATTTGGATAATAATTTTTCTTGTCAATTAATAAGAGAGGGATATATGAAAGGTTATTTTTTAACATTATATAAAATTTTAAGAAGTAGATTTAATTATATTTATGTTGACACTGGAATGAAATTTAAAGATTTTATAAAAATAATTTTAAATATGAAATATGAAAATAAGTGTGTTATAAATACAAAATAAAAAAACCTTTTTATTTTGTTAAAAAATATAAATATATACAAAAAATATAATTTATTTATTTATTAAATTATCTTATTATTTATATAATTAAATTGAAAATTTATTTATTTATAAAAAATATTATTTTCCTTAATTATTATCATCATTATTTTTCATATTTTGTGCTTTTTTACTTTCTTCTAAATGAGTTTTATTTTGAATTTTAAACATCATAATATTAGCAGTAGTTCTAGTCATATAAGGATTTTCATTTCTAATTTTATGTTCTTGTGCTTGTTTTTCTTCTTTTTTTCTCTGTTCTCTAATTCTTTGTACATCTTGAATATTACCAAACAAATCTGGTCTTGAATGTGAAAAATCACTTAAATAAGAAATAAAATCTGAAGTATTTGCAAGTGGAGATTCTTTTGATCTTTTTGCAATATCTTTTTGTATTTCTTTCCATTTTGGATCTAATAATTCTAATTTAATATGTTCTTCAAATTTCAATGATGATATCATTATTTGACATAAAGGACATTTAATTTCTTCATTATTATCATTTATTTCTGATTGTTTTTGTCTTACATAATTTTTAATTACTTTTATCCCATTAACTGATATTTCTGATTGAATATTTGATTTTTCTATATTTTTCATTTGATTATCTTTATCTAATTTTTCATTTTCTTCATTTTCATTTTCATTATTTTTATTTGTATTAATTTCTTCTTCATTATTTTTATTTTCATTTTCTTTATTTATATTTTCATTTGTATCAATATTTTCATTTTCTATTTCTTCTTCATTAAAATCAATTGTTTCTACTACAATAAAATCATTCCAATCAATATATTGTGATTTTTTCTTTTCTTCTTCAGTCATAAAATCATATTCACTTTTTTTACTTCTCATCATTTTTTTAATTTTTTGTTCATATAAAACTCTCTGATTAGCATCTCTTAATAATTTTTCTTTATCACTTGCTTTAGAAGTTAATATTTTAATTTTTTCTCTATTATCACCTAATATTTTAGAATATGATGTTATTAAATATGAAAAATAATCAAATAAATTATGTTGAGGTTTCATAAAATCAAATTGAGAATTTTTACCTTCTCTTTCATTTAAATCTAATAAAAAATTTTCTCCATTTTTTGCAATAAATTGAGCAGTTATTTTAATAATATCTAAATCCATTTCTGAAATATTTGGATGACTAATTGAAAATTGATCTGGTTTTGGTGCTTTAACTTCATTATAATTTATTTTTGATGGTACATTTGTTAAATTTTCTACATTTGAATTTAATAAATTTCTCAATTGTTCTACAAATAATTTTCCTTGTTTATTATTCATTGGTTGTTGAAGTGATAATTCACTTTCTCTTTTTTTATTAAGAAATTCTTCTTTTTTTTGTAATTCTAATATTCTATTTTTTTCTTCTTCTTCTTCTTTTTCTTTTATTTCTTTTTTATAATCTAATATTTTTTGTTCATAATATTTTCTATATGGATCACCTTCTTTTAAAAAAGAAAAACTTGGATTTGGTTCTTCTTTCATTTTTTCTTCTATTCCATCTCCGTAATTTGCTACTAATGATGCTGTTTTATCTACTAATTTTTTTATTTCTGGCGGAGGATATATCATTCCCATCATTCTATTTAATTGTTTTGAATTTAAAATTGCATCATTGTCTACCATTAATTTTTTATTTATTAAATATTTGTTTTCTAGGATATTAATTAGTGAATCTTAATTTAAAAAAAAAAAAATTAAAAACAACACCTATTAATTTTTAAAGAATAATATTATATTTAATATTAATTTTAATTTGCCTACTCCTAATTACTAAAATTTTATTTTTTATTTTTTAAAATATAATTTAAAACATCATCTTCTTTACATAAATAATATTTTTCATCACTTTCTTTTATTGGAATAAAATCATGTCTTTCTAATGATCTTGATAAGAAATAAATAGGATCATTTAATTCTAAAAGTCTAAATTGTTTTAATAAAACTGCACTTGCAGAATCATCAAAATCTGCTTTTGCACTAGATAGAAATATTGTAATATGTCTTTGATTAAATAAACCTAATAATTTATTATTATTATCCAAATATAAAATACATTTTGTATTTTTTTCCTTTAATAAATTTAAAATATCTTTAACTTTCATATTTTCAATATTTTTCACAATATGAGCAACTTCTAAATTTGGAACTAATTCACTTATTTTCCCTGGTAAAATTTTTTTAATATTATCCTTTCCATCAAAATTTTCTTTATCATATTCTTCATTACTCATAAAATTATTTTCAACCATCCAATCATCAGAAATATACTTACTCATATAATTCCTAATTCCATCATTAAAGAATACAACAACTCTTTTATCTTCACTTAATCCTTTACAAAATTTAATA
The DNA here is from genome assembly GCA_023807205.1 of Isotricha prostoma. Taxonomy (NCBI): domain Eukaryota; phylum Ciliophora; class Litostomatea; order Vestibuliferida; family Isotrichidae; genus Isotricha; species Isotricha prostoma. The sequence continues at coordinate 35,255 of JAJMZS010002997.1, read as the reverse complement.
GCACCAGCAAGTGCTAAACCAGCACTTCCTCCAATTAATAAACCTTCTTCCTTAATAGCTCTTCTTGCCATAGTAAAACTTTCTTTATCATCAACTTTAATCCATTCATCAACAATATCTCTATTAACATTTTCAGGAACATAAGGTTTCCCAACACCTTCAACTTTATAAGGATAAGGAGCATTTTTATCTAAACTAGAAGGTACAGCTAAAATACTTCCATAAGGATCTATACCAATTACTTTACAACCAGGTATTTTTTCCTTTAATTTCTTCCCAACACCAGAAATAGTTCCTCCAGTACCAGGACTACAAATAAAATAATCAATTTTACCATCACATTGGTCAATTAATTCTTCACCAGTTTGATCATAATGTGCTAAAGGATTACTTAAATTACCATATTGATCTAAATTAATTGCTTTTTCCATTTCTTTTGATAACTTAATAGCAATTTGAACTTCATTTTTAGGATCATTAATAGGAGCATCATCACATCGAATGACTTTAGCTCCTAAAACTTTTAAAACATCTTCTTTTTCTTGAGACATTCTTTTTGCTAATGTACATATCATATTATAACCATTACATATTGACATAAGTGCTAATCCTATTCCTGTATTACCTGATGTTGGTTCTACTAAAGTATAATTATCATTTGGTTTTATTTTTCCCATTTTTTCAGCATCTAATACCATTCTACGTGCTGCTCTGTCTTTTGCTGAACCCATTGGATTCATATAATCACATTTTCCTAGAAGTTGACATTTTATTCCTTCACTTTTTGTTATGTTGTTTATTTGAACTAGTGGAGTGAAACCTACTGCTTCAGAAATATTTGAACATATTTTTTTTGGTTTTAAATATGGTTCATGAATTAAATCTGGAGAATTCACATTTGCTGCTTTTGACATTTTTATTTTTCTATTTTTAATAAAGATTTTTATTCAAATTAGATATTTTGTTTATGTATAGTTTTTCAAATTATGTTTTTTTCTTGGTTAAGATAAAAATTATTTGTTATAAAAAAATATTTTTAAAAAAAAATATTTATATAAATATTATTTGAAATTATAAAAATTATAAAAAATATAAAAATTAGTTTTTTAATTAAAAATAAATGAAAATTAACTAATTTATATGTTTTAAAACAATAATATATTGTATATACTTTTATATTTTTTATATTTATTGTTGAATAAATTGGAAATTCAATTCCATATCTCTAAAATTTCCTTGTGTTCTATAACTTTCAAGAACAGAATCTTTTTCTTCAGGTTCATAAGAATTTGGAATTTCTTCTTCATAAGTTTTCCCATTTCCACCACTTTGAAATGGTTGATCAGCATATCTTCTACAACCTAAATACATATATTTCTCTTTTTTTTTTAATTTCAAAGGTGGAATATCACCTTCAAGTGATATAATATTTTTAAAATATATTTTTGGTTCAAAATAAAGAATATCCTTTCCTTTATTTTGAATATAAAAGAATGATAATGCTGAATTTTCAAATCTATTTCCAGTAAATAATACAATTTTATTATCAAATCTAGCTTTATATTTTTTTAAACTTTCAACTTTTGGAATCATAATAGATTTTAATAAAGAAAAATCAGTATCAGCTTGCATTTCACATAATTGAATAGGATCAGAACAAGTTATATTAAGTGCATATTTTCTAGGAGGTACCTCACAAATTTTATAACTAACATTATATATACAAACATATTCTCCTGCAATTAAATTAGTTGAAATTGATTCATTATAAGCAGAGTCAACATATGTAAATTGATCATCATCAATTTTTGCTAAAATTAAATTCTCAATTACATTTTGTCCTGATGTTATTTTTCTATGAAAACGATAACTTTTTGAACAAATACAAAATGAACAAATAATTTGTCCATTATCAGTTTTTGGAACTTGAATTTTCAATACATTAAATTGATCAGCATCATCTTTACTTACTTTAATAGATGTTGAATATAATGGATTTAATGGAACACAAATAGAAACTTTATTAAAATATTTACAAAAATTTTCAAAATCAATCCAAAATATACCATCATTAATTTCTTGATCATTATAATTAAATTTTTGTCTAGTATCATCATTCCATTTATCACTTTGATCACTCCAATCTCCAGTCCATTCTCCTTTTCCAAAAGGATTTCTTAATTTAATTAATTTAACAGTTTCTCCATTAACTTCTCTTTCAAAAGCAGAAACTAAAGAAAAAGTATGATTAGCAATTAAACCAACACTTTCAATATCATTATTATTATCTTGATCAATAGTAGCAGTCATAATACATTTATAAGCATCAGCTTCTCTTATATTTTTCCAAAAAGAATTTTTATTCTCTTTTTCAATTTCAATTGGTATAGTAGTAAAAGGAGTAAAAGCTTCAAAAACTTCTCTAGGATAACCAAATATAATATTACCATAACCACCATTAACTTTAGCCCAAACTTTTTCTAAAATTACACCCCAAAGTGCTTGTGTTTCAGTATCAGAAAAAATTGGTTTATTTGTACTTTTTCTAACAGGAAACATATCATCAATTGGTATAATTTTCCAAAAACCATCAATTTTTAATCCTACTTCAATTGCTGAACCATCATTTGGTAATTCTACAGTTTTAAATAATTGAAGAATTAAACGAGGAAATTCACTCATTGCTGCTAATGTTGCTACAAAATATGCATCTGATACTTCTCCTATTTTTATATCTTTTATTGTCATTTTATCATTGAAGATTCTACCTTCTGGCCAAATTTCTTTTGCATGTTTCCATACTATGTCTCCTTCTGATAAATTTTGTTGTCTTATTATTCTTTGAGATTTTTCTTTTCTTTCATTATCTTCGTCTTTTCCTATAAATGATTGATAATTTGGAGGAAAATTTTGATCTGTGAATGAACCTGGATTTGGTTTTTGGTTTTTATAATAATTTTCATTTTTTGTTATATATGTATTTAAATTTTGAGAAAAATCTACTTGTTCATCTTTGTCGTAAGCTATTCCATTTTTTATTTCGTGATCATCATCATCATCTAATGTTTTACTACTACCGCAACCCATTTCAGTTATATATTAAATTAATTTTTTATGAACAAATATTATTTGATTTTTTATTTTTTTTTTACTTTTTTTTTGGGTTTTTTTTATTTTTAAGTCGTTTTATAGTGATAATTTATTTTAAATAAATTTTATATTTTTTTTAAAAATATTTAAAATAATAATAATAATGATTTATGAAAAAAATTTTTTTTAAAGATTTTTAGGAAAGAAATCAGTTTTTTCTTGTTCCATTTTTTTCCAAATAACAAAATCAAGAGAATTCAAATCTAATTTATTTTGTTTTTGTATAGTAATTAAATAATCAAAATAATTTCTATAAGAATGTTTTTCATACATATGAATAGAAGAATTATAACCATTTTTTTCAATATACTGTCTTTCATGATGACAAATAAAACATCTATTTAACTTAGCATCATTCCTAATATTATTTTTTTCTCTTTGTTCCTGAAAAGTATCAACAATAATACCATTAATAATATTTAACATAACTAAAATAATAACAAAGAAAAATAACCATTCAATTAAAAATTCAGTAAAATATCCTTTAGAATGAATACTTTTCATAGATAAACCTAAACCATTTCCAGCACGAATTCCCAAAGTTATCATTGAGAGATAACAATTACTAAATCTTTCACATTCTTCTGTTGTTGGATCACAGAAATAATAAAATTTAATTCCAGTGAAAAATAATGAAAAAATTAATATTAATAAACCTGCACCCATAAATTGTTTTCCTCTCATTTGAATTGAAGTAAATACTGTACTCATTGTTTCAAAACAACCAAAAATTGAAAATAATTGAAATGAATATGCAAAATGGAATGTTGGTGTAAATGCTCCTATTATTCCCCAAAAGAAATTCCATATTAATAAAGATAAATTTATATCATCAAATAAAAACGAATGTAGTAATTCTTTTCTTTTTATTGAATATTGTTTTTTTATTGTTCGTAAGAAAAATAGTTTGAAAAAAAACCAATTATAAAATACTAAAAATAAGAAAATTAAATGAATTAATTGAATTATAAATATTAAATTTGAATGTCTTTCAATTATCATTTTATTTACAAAGAAAGTTTTCATATCATAATGAACAGAAATTAATAATAAGAAATTAATAATTAAAACAAGTATAGCAGAAATTTGTAAAATTTTAAAATTATCAATATTATACAAAACCTCATATAATTTACTATTTTTTTTAAGAATAGTTTTCTTATAATCAATTTTTTCAATTAAAGTAGGAATATATTTAAGAAGATAAATTAATTTTCCTTGTTGAGAATCATAAGGAGCAAAATTTTCAAAATCAATAAAATCTTCTTTATCTAATAAAAGAACATCAGGATGACAAATAAAAATAGTAGTCATAGAAGGAGCAATTTTATTTTCATTAGTTCTAATACCAGAATCTTTAATTTTAATATTAGCAATAGTGGAATTTTTTCTAAAAGTTTCAATATAAGTAGTTGTTCTTGTATTTAAAGTTAAATCACTTTTTTCTTCTTTATGATGTTTTGCTTCAAATTCTTCATTTGAACCATCATCTCTTATATCAATCATATCTTCAAAAATAGAATAACCACTATCAATCTCTTTTTCTTCAGTTGGTTGAATATATGTAAATACTTGATTAATATATACTTTTCTTAATAATTTTGAAAAAAATATTGTTGATTCTCTTCTCCATAAAGCTTTTTGATCTAATTTTTCTTCATTTTTTACTCCTTCAAATTCATTTAATAATTTTGCTATTTTTATATTTCCAAATGTTGCTGCTAAATTTAAAAATTTACATATATAACATGATATATTGAAATATTGGTTATTATTAGTGAAAAAATTTGTATTTAATAAAAATTCTTCATGGAGAATTTGATGAATACTTTTTGTTTTTTCTGCTTCTTTTAATTCTGGTGTTTGTGGAAGATTTTGATATAACATTTTTACACAATCTGCTAAATAAAATACTAATTTTCTTGCATTAAATAAATTAATAACTTCATTTTTTTCTTTTACATCAATTGCATTTTCTTCAACAAAACAAATCATAAATCTAAAAAATTCAGATAAATAATTTATATTTGTTTTAATATCATTATCCATCATTAAATCACCCATAATTAAATAAAATAAAAAGTATAAATTTGATGTTTTTAAAATTAAAGAACTTTTCGAACCTTGAATCATTTCAATTAAAAAATCAGTAACTTTATTAATAATAGAATCAAAAAAGTTAGTATTATGTTCTTTTAAATATGAAACATATTTATTTTTTGAATTACTAAAATCAATACTTTCATTACTTAAAGGAGGAACTTGGAATAATAATTGAGGAAGAGTTATTCCATATATTTTATTTAGTTCTTCTTCATTTTTTATTACATCAATTGGATATTTTGATAAAAGTAATTGATAAATTTGATTATGATTTTCACATAATAATCTTAAAAATTCAATTAAATTATTAAAACATTTTACTGAATATGGTTCTTTTCCTCCTAAAAATTTATGATAATCTATTATAACATATTGATATAAAATTTTTAATTGAGATATTATTTCTTTAATTATATCATTTGATATTTTATGAGATATTATATCATCACTTTCATAAATATCTTCTGTTTCTAATTCTACATTTTCTTCTTCTTCTTCTTCTTCAATAACATCATCATCTTTTGTTAATCCTGATTTTAAATCTATTTTTTGATTCTCTATATATTTCCTATCTTCTTCAAGTAAAAAATCTTGGAATAAAGAAGGATTTTGAATAATAATTTCATTAAATGATTCAAAATTTGTTAAATATTCATCTCTTAAATAATATGGTTGATTATAAAATATTTTTTCATTTTCATTTTTATTTAAACATTTACATAAAATATCATTAAAAATACTATTAAGAATTTCATTTCCAGTTTGAGATGACTCTCCAATACTTTCAAAAAATATATTTTGTGATTTATCAGATTTTAATTCTTTATATATTTCAATAAATGAATTCATATGATTTAAAAATTCTTTTCTTTCTTTTACTTCTTCAGAATCTTTTTGAATAACTTTATTTTCTTCAGAATTAATAAAATAAAGAAATATTTGTTCATTATCTTTATTTATTTGAGTAAATTTTATTTTTTTTAATTTAACCAAATATTTTGTGAATTTTCTTAGTAATAAAATAGTATCTAATGGATTTTTTCCTATTAAATCAATATCAATATCAACACAATCTCTAGTATTTAATAAATATATTTTAATATCTTGTTGATATTCATCAATTACAAAAAAATCTTGAATTAATAATTCTAATTTTTTTTCATTTTCATGAAAAAAAAAGTTATTAGATTTTCTTATTTTATATTGTCTATTATATTTTAAATAGATATCTTTATTTGAAACAGCTCCTCTAAATTTTTTATACCTATTTTCTTTTGCAAAATCCATAATTTTATCTATTATTAATTGAAGAAATTCTTTATAACATTTTAAAAAAAGGATTAATATTTTATAAATAATATATTTTTGATTTGAATTAATCTCACAATAATATAAACAATGATAAATCATATAACATGTAGGTTTTAAAATTACATTTTCAAAATGTTTAAAAAGATTTTTGGGTTCATTTTTTAAATTTCTTAATTGAATACCTCCCATTTCCAAATTTTCAATTAAAATATTTAAAATTTCAGTGTGTTTTTTATAATAAATACCATTAGTTTCCTTTGAAATAGTATAAATTTGTTCATTATTCCAAGCATCAATAAAATTATCTTTTTCAGTAATAAATTCAAAAAGTGTTTCTAATTTAATTTTTTCATTAACTCTTGTTACTACTTCTGGAGATAATCTCCAAAAATCAAAACTAATTTTAGGTGAAATATTTTTATCCATAAAAACCATATTATCTAATTCTTCACTTAATTCAAATTTAATAATTGGTTTTCTTACTAAATTATGTAAACCTTCTTTTTCAAAAACTATTGGATAACCACTTTCAATATATTTATCATATTCTTTATTTTTAAATGTATCAATATATACAACAAATGGAGTTATTACATAATATTTTGCATATGTATATGAACAAGTTCTTAATATTTTTTCATAAAAAATTATTGTTTTTTGTTCTGTACAATTTTGTAATTCTTTTCTATATCCTATTATCATTTGTTTTATACTATCAATTGGAAATTTCTTTATAAAAATACAATAATAATAATCATCTAAAAGATTTATTATTTTTAAAATTCTTAATAATAATGTAATTTGATTTGTTTCTAAAGGTTTAAAAGTCTCAACTGTTTCTTCAGTATATTCTTCATCTTCAGAATATTTAGGAAAATATTTTTGATATTTATTTGATTCTAAATAATAACAAATTAAATGACTTATTTTTTTAGAAGTGTCTTTACAATTTAATTTAATTATATATTTCAATAATTTAAATAATAAAACCATTTTTTCAAAATCGTCATCAAATATAACATTTAAAGCAACTTCAATTAAATAAGAATAATCATTATTTAATTTTAGTGGTGCAATTTCTTTTAATAATTTACAATAAAATATTATTTCTCCTGTTCCTAAAAAATATTTTTTATGTACTTTATCATATTTAACAATAATTTTCAAAAATTTCTTTGTTAAGAAAATAGGAAATATGAAAGCATTATTAGCAAAAGCAACAGATATATTAAATATTTTGTCTTGAACATCTTTATAATCTTTTTTTCCATCATTGTGCATTTTTTTATCTAAATGAAAAGCTTTTTTATAAAAATCATAAATTGATAATAAATCATTAAAAAATCCAATTTTAATAAGATGTAATTGTTGAAGTGTTTTTGTATTAAATTGAAATAAACTTGAATTATCCAATTCATCAATATAATTTCTATATTTTTCAACTTCAATTAAAATTTCATCAAGATTATTATTAAAACTCTCAGAAAAAGCCATAAAATCACAATGTCTATAATATTGAATTTTTGCATCTTTTAAAGTTTTGATTAAATTTGATAATTCATTTAAATTATTTTGTTTTTCATCATATACATGAGTAAATAAAGTATATAATTTTGTTGAAATTTGTTGTTTATTTTTTGTAAAATATTCTAATAATGTTATATAATGATCTTCAGTTCTAAGTAATAATTTATATATTTTTGAATTTATTTGTGCATGTTTTGTGCTTGAAAAAAATAAAAGCATTTTTATTATTTTGGGAAATTCATTTTTCAAAACTCCATTTTTAGAGAAAAAAAATTTTATATTTTTTTTTTCTTTTTCTTTGTCTAATGGAATTCCTTTATCTCTATCTATTATATAATCTTTAAAAACTTTATCATTTACTGATAAAATAATAGCAATAACAATTTTTTGAATATATTTACTTATTTCTTCAATATAAGTTTTATTTTCATCTTTTTCAAAAATTTTATTTTCTTTTATATTATCTAAAATAAAAATTATTTTATTAATTATAGTTGAAATATACTTATCTCTTTCTTCATTAGTTGAATATTCAATTGATACAATTAATAAATACCATTTTAAATTTTCTTTAATATAAAGATATGTTTCTTCATTTGGAAATAATATTGTTTTTGTAGTTAAATGATTAATAATTTTATCAAATAAATCATCATCACAATCATAAGGAAGTAAATTTTCAAAAAATTCTTCTTTTGTCATTCTACAATATAATCTATGAAAAGCAGTAATAATTTTAACTTTATTTGTAATTGAATAATTATTCTTTATTCCTGAAACAGGAAGAATAAATAATTTTCTAAAAAAGAATAATGCATAATATTTGATACTTAAAATATAAGAAGAATTGTCTTTAATTTCAAGAAGATTAAAAAATTTTAAAAAAGGAGAATATAATATTGCATTAGCATTTTGATAAGTTTTATTATCAGTTTGAGAAATAACATCAGAAATAATAATATCAGATAATTTATCAATAATCATAACATCATCTATATTAAATCTTTTAATTAAAGCTTTCAAAACTTTTAAATTAATTTCATTACTTTTAATAATATTATTAATAATTCTTGTTTTAGGAAAATCAACATTAGATAAAGTACTAAATAATATAATAAGAGGTAAAATAATCATTTTATTCATTTCAGGATTAGTGATTAAATTATATAAAGCACCAGATAAATCACAAGTATTATTTTCATCAGTAATAATATCATATAAGACTTCAATTGGTTTTGATTTAGGAAGATGCATACAAGATTTACAATAACAATTTTCAAGTATACCATCAACAATAACAAATTTATCTTTATTTTTTGAATTTTTTAAACAATAATTATAACATCCTAAACAAAAAGTTTGTTCTTCATATTTAATATATGTATTTAATCTTAAAATTTGATGAATATTTATAAAAAAGCAATTTTCACTAATTGATTTTTTAAAATATTTTTTTTGAAAATGAGATAAATTATGATTATTTCTTGCACAAGAACAAAAATTATCATTTAAAGTATAAAATAAAGGTTCTAAATCATTAATATTTCCATGACCAGAATGACAATGTAAAAAGCAATATTCGCAAACTCTTTCTCCTTCTGGAGTATATGAACAAAGAGGACATCTATAAAATTTTACAGGAGCTCCTGAAAATAATTTTTCTTTTGACATTACACATTCTTCTTTATCATTGTACTTTATTTTAGGTGATATTAATGGAACATCTAATGTAAAATTTATTTTTCTTTCTGTTGATAATGGAATTTCAGGATCTTTTAAATTTTCTAATCTATTAAAATCAAATTTTTGAATATTTTCTTTTTTAATTTCCATTTGATTTATTTTTTTAAAAAAAATTTTTTTTTTTAATGTTACTTGAATAATTATTTTAAAATATAATTTATTATTAATTTAATTAATATATTTTAATTCAATTATTAATTATCTGATTTATTTTTTTCTAAAGCTTTAATTAATTCTTTATCAAGTGTCATAATTTTATGATCTAATTTATTAAGTTTTTCAATAATCATTTTACCTTTATTATCATTTACATGATGATTTAAAATAATTCTTCTAATATTATCAGTATCATAATCTAAAAGTCTTCTTTTAGTTTTAGCAATAACTTTCAAAAAATCATTAATTTCTCCTGTAGGCTCAGCTAAAGAATTAGAAATTGAATTAATAGTATGTTCATTGTAATTAGTACTTGAAGTTAAATTCATTGAATTAATATCATGTAATATAGGTAAAGATGATCTTTTAATTTTTGGTTTTTTAACATTCATATATTTATTTTTATATTTTTGATAAATTTTTTTTTTCAAAATAATTCCAACATTAATACTTGATTGATGTGGATGAAAAAATGATTTACTCGATGTATAAGAAGTATTATTTATTTCTTTAGAGTCATTACTTTTTTTATTTGGTGATAATCCAAATTTTATTTTAATTTTATTTTTTGCTTGAGTTGATGATGGGAAAATAAAACCTGCTTTATTTAAATTAACCTTTGTTTTTAAATAATCTTTTTCTACTGAATTTATTACATTTTTTACAAATGTATTATATGCTGTTAATTCATTTCTTTCTTTTTCTTTATCTTCTTCTTCTTTTTCTTTTATTTTTTTTTCTACAGGAATTGAAGGTAAATCTTTTATTTTTTCTTTGTTTAATAAATCTATAAATTCATTTATATTATTTGAATTATTTTCTGAATCAATTGTTTTAGCTTTATCATTTTTTTTTATATTATTTTTTAGATCTTGTATTACATTTATATTTTTCTTAAATCTTTGTAAAAAATTTAATTCATTTATTTCTTTTTTTGATAATTTATTTATTTCAAAATATTCTTTATAATATTTTGGATGTTCTATAAGAAGAGATCTTTTAAAAATATTTTTATTTTCTGATGTTAAATTTGGTTGTTTGTATCCTCTTTGAATATATTCATTTATTAAATCAAAAAATGGATTCATTGCGTCATTCATTTTTTTCATTTCTTCTTTTTTTTTTTTTTTCAAATTCATATATGTTGTAAGGAATTCTGTTGAATTTTGCTTTAATTTATTATATTCCTTTAAATTTATTTCTTTTGTTATTTCATAATTTTTTAAATCCTTTAAACATGTTTTTCCTATTTCATCATAGTCTATAGTTTGAATTATTTTTGTAAATTTTGAATTTTTATTTACAAATCTATATGCTTTTCTTTTATATTTTTCATCTTTATCAAATTTTTTCATTAAAATTATTTATAAAAACGTAAAAAAATTATTTAATCATATTTAATAATTTAATTTAATAATTTTTAATAATTTTTTAATATCTAAATTATACAATTTATTCTTTTTTTTCTTCTTTTTTCTCTTCTTTTTTTTCTTCTTTCTTTTCTTCATTTTCTTTTTTATCCTTTTCACTTGGATCTTGTTGTCCAGAAAATCTCTTTTTAAATGCAGCAATTTCTTCTTCAGAAATATTTTTAAATAAAGGTAAAGGATGTTTAATTTCATGTCCTTCATCTAAAATACCAGCTTTAATTAAAAACATATATTCTTCATCTTTATTATTTTCAATAAAATCATTAATAGTTTTAAGTAAAACACATTCTTTTCCTTCATATTTAATATTCATAATTTCATATAATTTAGCACTGAAAGAAGGCATAAATGGTTCAGCAATGCATCCTAAAAATCTAATAAATGAGCATAAAACATAAAAAACAGTTTCGGCTTTTTGAATTGAATCAGTATCATCTTTTTTCTTTAATAAAGTCCAAGGAGCACTAATTTGTAAGAAACCATTTCCTAATGATGATATATCCATAAATACTTTTAATGCTTCTTTAATTTGAGTGTTTTCTTGTAATGTAACATATTCATGATATGTTTTAGTCACATCTTTAAGGAATTTAATATCATTTTCTCCTGTAAATTTCTCAGCTGTAAATTTAGGTATTTTACCATTAAAGTTTTTATGAGTAAATACTAAAACTCTATTAATTAAATTACCTAAATTAGCAAGTAATTCATTATTATTTTTAGCTCCAAAATCATCCCATTTAAAATCAGTATCACTCACTTCAGGTCTCATACTTAATAAATAATATCTCCAAACTTCAGAAGGTATTCCAGTACTTTCAGCAGCATCACCAAAAACTCCAGTACCTTTACTTTTACTAAATTTCGTTCCTTCATAATTTAAATATTCAGTAGTTGATAAATGATATAACATAGTATAGTTTTTACCAGTACCAATTAAAGTCGATGGGAAAATTACAGTATGAAAAGTAACATTATCTTTTCCCATAAATTGATATAATTTAACATGTTCTGGATTCTGCCACCAATCTCTCCATTTATCTTCACCTACAAAATTAGCTGTTATACTTAAATAACCAATACATGCATCAAACCAAACATAAAAAACTTTATTTTGTAAATCAGGATCATCAGTTGGAACAGGAACACCCCATTTTAAATCACGAGTAATGCATCTTTCTTTCAAACCTTCATTAATAAAACCATGAGTAATTGATTTACTATTTTGACTCCAATTTCCTTCAACTGATGTTTTTTCAAACCAAACTGTTAATTTATCAGCAACATCAGGTAATGAAAGAAAATAATGAAAAGAATGTACTTTTTCAGGTGTATTATTACATAATTTACATTTAGGATTTATTAATTCTAAAGCATTACATAATTTACCACATTTATCACATTGATCACCTCTTGCTTCTTCATATTTACAATCACCATGATAACAAGTTCCATAAACAAATCTATCAGATAAAAATCTATTACAATGAGGACATTTAAATTGTTCAACTTCTCTTTTTTTACAATAACCATTTTTATTTAAATCATTAAAAATTTCTTGAGTAATTTTAGTATGTAATTCAGTAGAAGTTTTACCAAAATAATCAAAGTCAATATCAAACCATTTATAAATATCATAATGAATTTTATGATATTTATCACATAATTCTTTAGGTTCAATTCCTTCTTCTAAAGCTTTAGTTTCAGTAGCAGTACCATATTCATCAGTACCACAAACATATAAAGTATTATTTCCTTTTAAACGTGAATATCTTGCAAAGACATCTGCTGATAATACACATCCAATTAATGTTCCTAAATGAGGATAGTTATTTACATATGGTAATGCTGATGTTATTAAAATGTTTTTTTTTGTGTTGTCTTCAAATATTGGTTTGTCTTTTGTTGGTCTTATTAATTTAGCATTTGATTCATAGTATGATACATCTTTTTTCTTTTTTTCTTTGTCGTCTTTTTTATTTTTTTGAGATTCTTTATCTTTTTTTTCTTTTTCTTCTTTTGCTTTTTTTTTCTCCTCTTTTGCCTTTTTTTTCTCCTCTTTTGCTTTTTTTCTCATTGCTTCTTTCTCTGCTGGATCCATTGGCTCGTGATGCTTGTGTTCTTCTTTTTTTGGAGATCCTTCTTTTTTTTCTTCAGGTTGATTAACGTCTTTTTTATCACTTTCCATTTAAATATAAACGAATTTTTTTATTAGATTTAAATAAGATAAAAATTAATTAAAAAAATAGTTTTAATATATTATAAATATTTAATTTAGATTTTTCAAATAATTACATAATTATTTTTTTTATTGTGATTATTTTATAGATTAGTATATTTTTTCTTTTTGAAAAAAAGATTATCCATTAATTATTGTTTTTTTTTTTTAAATAAAAAATAATTTTTATATAATAGATTTTATTGTTATTTAAATTTTTATTAATTTATTAAAATATTTAAATGGAAAAGAACTTCTGTTATTTAAGAAAAGATTGTTGGAATTATATAATAGATTTTTTAGATATTAATTCAATGCTTCAATTAGAATTAACAACAAAAAATTTTAAAACTCAAATTGATTCTTATTATGAAACAAAAGAAAAAAGTATAAAATATCAATCTCAAAAACAACATAATATAAAAGATAATGTTAATTTATATAAATATCAATTTATATCTAAATACTTTAATTTTGTTTTAAATTGCTCTTTACAAGGAAAAGAATTCTGTAATGATATAAATGAAAAAAACAATGAAATTGAATTTACTCAGAAGGGAATTGTTCCCAAAGCCGAAAATATTTTTTTCGGAAACAAGTAAACATTTTTTTTATTATTATTATAGAATTCAATTTGAGCAATTTTATTCAAGGAAAAATTATTATTTTATCCTTTATAAAGATAATACTTTTTCAGTTATTGAATATTTAAGTTTCCCAAATAGAGGATTTAAAATATTATATTCATATAATTTTTCAAATAATTTAATTAAAAACTTTACATATGATGAAGTAAATAATTATGTAATTTTAATTGGAAATAATACATCTCTTTTTGTTTTAAAATTGGATAAATTTGAATTAATTGAATATCCAAATTTAATTGAGTTTCCTGAACAAATGAATAAAATTTATTCTTTTAAAGGATTTTATTTATTTTTATCTGTCACAGAAAATTTCTATTATATTTTAATTGAAAAATTTTTAAATTATTTGAAAATAAAAGAACAAAAAGAAAAAGAAAAAGATTTAAATAATATTGAAATAAATATTATGAATATTGATTCAATAATTCCAATTAAATTTGAAAAAAAATATTCAAAAATAAAAGACATTTCATATAGTGAAACGAATATAATGATTATTGATGAGACTAATTCATTGTATTTTTTTTCAACAAGTGAATTTTCAAAAATAAATAATATAGAACCAACATTTAAATTAGTATCAGAACAAAAATTTAATAATTATTATTCAATGTCAAATGGTGAAAATTTTTGGCTTCTTTTAGAAAAAAAAATATTTCCTCCTTTAGAAGAATGGACAACAAATGAAATATATAAATGGTTTGAAGAATTAAAATTTTATGATTATCTTAATATAATTAAATATGAAAAAATAACTGGAAAAGATATATATGAAGGTGATTGTGATTTTTTTAGAAATTGTATAGGAATGAATGATGATAATATTAAAAAATTAAATTATGAAATTTCTAAAATTAAAAAAGGTTTAACAAAATATTTAAAATTATGGGGATGGGGGAATAATAAAAATGGTCAATTAGGAATGTTAAATTATAATTTAAATTATATAAAAGTACCATCCTTAATTCCTTTACCTGAATTTCAAGATAATGAAAGTGTTGAGAAAATATATTGTGGAAAAGGTTATAGTTTAATAATATCTAATTTTGGTAATGTTTTCATAACTGGAAATTATAATATTAAAGATAAAATTTCAAAAGATGATAATCAAAATAATAATCATCATAATATAAATATGCATAATAATTATAATAAAGGAGGAAATGATAAACATAATAAAAAAAATAAAAAAGAAAATAATAATAAAGATAAAATAAAAGAACAAAATAATATAAAAAACCAAAATAGATGGATTAATGTTACTAAAGATATTTGTTTTAATTGTAATAAAATAAATGATGGAAAGTATTTAAAAATTAAAAATATATTTTGTAAAGATGGATATATATTATTTTTTGGATATCATTCTAATATTATTCCTTATCAAGCATTTCAAAAAATTCCAAAATTAAAACATTCAAAAAATGGAGGGAAATTCATTACATCAAATAAAGTAATTGATAATATTTTAGAATTAAAAAATAATGAGAAAGAAAATTATAAAATTGTATATGGAGATAAAATATTAAAAATGTTAGAAACTTCATTAAATGAATTTATACAAAGTCATGTACCTTATCATAAAGTTGAACAAATTAAATTATTCAATGATGTAATATGGGATAAAAAAAAGAGATTTTTCAAAGAAGAATTGTTTAACTAATTATAAAAATAATTATAGAAAAATAATAATATATTACACAATTAATAAATAAGTATAAAAAAAATTATTGTTAGTAAATAAAAAACTTTTTAAAAATTATAAATAAGATAATATTAAAAAATATATAATATAAAAAAAATAAAAAAATGAATGATGAAAACACATTAAAAATAGAATATAAAAAAATAGGACCATTTAATTGTCAATATGCATATTTTAATAAATCAAAAATAAACAAAGTTTTATTATGGCCTGGTCAAATGGGATTTGAAAAAGTAATAAAAAACTTATCAAATAAAACACCAAAAAAAGATTATATAGTATTATCATTTCAAGTAAATAGTTGGGATAATGATTTAAGTCCATGGGAATCAAAAGGAATTCCAGGAGAATATTTTAATGGTGATGGTGTAAAAACATTAAATTTTATAAAAAATGAATTTTTATCATTTTTTGAAAAGAAATTTCCAGAAATGAAAAATAAACCTAAAATTGTAGGTGGATATTCACTTTCAGGTTTATTTTCTTTATATTGTTTTTATTCAACTGATATTTTTATTGGAGTTGGGGGAATGTCACCTTCACTTTGGTTTGAAGATTGGTTTAAATTTATGAAAGATCATCATGCAAATAATAAAGATAGTTTAATTTATTTAAGTTTAGGTGATATTGAAGAAAAATCTACTACTAAACCTTTGGATATTGGAATTAATGTTAAAAAAATGTATGATATTGTTAAGAAAGATAGTAATGTTAAAGATTGTATTTATGAACTTAATAAAGGAGGACATTTTAATGATGGGGAAGAAAGAACTGCTAAAGGCTTTGCTTGGTTACTTGAGAGGATATAAATTTATTTAGTTTTATTTTTTAATATTTTTATTTTTAAAAATTTGAATTATGTATTAAATTAATGAGTAAGATTTAATATGTTTTTTTTTTATATGAATTTAAAAATAGAAATTTTCTATTTTGAATATTATTAATTAATTCATAAATATTTTTAAATTAATGAATAATAAAGAATAAATATAATTAAATATTATTTAATTAAATAATTATATAATACAAATTTTTTTTTTAATAAAAAAAATATGATTAAATGTTAAAAATAAAAATGTAAAATATTAATAGTATATTAAAAATTTCTAATACTATTATTAATATATATGATTTAATAAAGAATTAAATATTTTATTTATTTATAATTAAATTTTTATAAAACAGAAGACTTAAAAATATTTATTAATGGGTGTCTGTGAAAGTCCTTATACAATGAAAATTCATAAAAGAAATGCTTCCATTAATTCTGAAAAAGGAACTACTGAAATGGACTTTTCAAAAAATATGACAAGATCTTCTTCAACAAATATTTTAAATTCTTATAAATATTTTTGCACATTCCAAAAAAAATTATATGATTGTGATTATCAATATTTTAAAAAAAATAATTATTTTATATGTGGTTGTGAATTAAGAAAAGATAAATCTATTGATAATCTAAAAAAACATGAAGAAAATTTAAATTGGGGTAATTGTTTTAAACATACTTCCAATAATGAAAAATATTATTGTTTCGAATGTGAAATTTGTTTATGTGATGAATGTATAAAAGGATTTCATGAAAAATATTTTAACTTTCATCACCTATTTATTCATCCTAAAACTTTATAAGGTATTTTAATTATTTTATAGCATTTTAATCTTATTATAATTATTGTGATGCTATAATAATTTAGCTTTTATATATATATTTAAAAACTATTCTAAAAATTTTTAAGAATGAACATTTTAGTATTATTATTATTATGGTAAATTTAAAAAATTAATTTATTTTTTTTTTCAGTCAATATTAAAATATTAATTATCATTTTTGTTTTTATATTATATTATATGGAATTCTTTTTAATAATCATTTTATTTTTTCAATTATTCAAAATTATATTTTCTCAAATAAAAATTCCATTTAAAAATAATATAGATTTTTCAACTTTAACTTCTGAAAATTTTATAAATAAATTATCAAATATGAATATTACTTCTTATTTATCACTTGGAACACCATTTCAAACATTACCATTTAATATCAAATTATCTAATTATCATTTAATTTGTTTATCAAATAATTCATCATTAGGGAAAAAATTTATAAGTTTTGAAGAAAATAAATCATCATCTTTTCAACCATTTGATAAAGGAAAAAGATATTGTGATTTAAAAGAAACTCTACTTTGTAGAAGAGGAAAAGACATTTTTAAAATTTCTGAAAATAATATTATTAATAATCTGAGTTTTTATATTAGTTATGATTTAGAAAAAAATCAAAGTGGAATTTTAGGTTTTAAATTTGCATATAAATTCCCAGAATATAATTTTATAAATCAATTAAAAGAAAAAAACTTAATTTTATCTTATCTTTTTTATTTTAAATTTAAAAATTTATATGAAGGTGAAATTATTATTGGAAATTATCCTCATGAAATTGATAAAAATAAATATGATGTTATTAATATGAAAAATTCAAGAATTCCACAAACTTTTACAAATCAAGATTATTCAATTCAAATTGAAAGTATTAAATATGGAGAAAAAGAAATTGCAAAAGATAAAGAATTTTATTTTGATTTCGAGAATTATTTTTTTTTATGTTCATTAGATTTTCATAAAGTAATAAAAGAAGAATTTTTTAATAATTTATTAGAAGAAAAAAAATGTGAAGAAAAGAAATTAAGAAAAGGAATTCAAGATGTATTTTATTATTTTTGTGATAATAATATTGATTTATCAAAATTTAAAGAAATTAAATTTAAGTCAATAAATTTTGATTATGAATTTATTTTAAAACCTGATGAATTATTTATAAAATCAAATAATAAAATGTTTTTCATAATTTATTTTATGGATTCATATGAGAAAAGATGGTCTTTTGGATATTATTTTATGAAAAAATATTTAATTATATTTGACCAAAATAGAAAGTTAATAATATTTTATAATAAAATAAAAGAAAACAATATTCAAATATCTATTATTATTTCAATTATTTTTGGAATAATTATAATAGGTTTAGTAATATACATTTATAATAATTTAAAAAAAAAAAGAAAAATAAGAGCAAATGAATTAGAAGAAAATTTTGAATACATTCAACAAAATTAATTAAAATAGTATATATATTAATAATAATAAACAATAATTTTAATATAACTAAAAATGAATTATTTAAATTTTTAATATATTAATAAATTAAATATAAACTTTTATTTAATTAAAGATTTTACATTAAGAAAACTTCTTCAGCATCAGGATACATTTCAATAGAACCTAATTGATTTATATTAGGTTTACTATGAAAAATAATTTCAGATTTACTTCCTAATTTTTGAGGTTTCCCTTTTTTAAAATCTTTTTTTGGTTCTTCAGTTTTAATTTCTTCTTTTTTTGGTTCTTCAATTTTAATTTCTTCTTTTTTTGGTTCTTCTTCAGTTTTATTGTCTTCTTTTTCTATATCCATTTTATCATTTTTATCTTCTTTTTTATAATATGATTCACCCATAAATGAATCATCACTTTCATTTTCATTTTCATTTTCAATTTTTTTTTCTTCTTTTGGTACATTAATTAAATCAGTACTTACTCTTTTAAAATATGGATGACTATTTTCTTCATTTTTCATTTCTTGATCTTCATTATTATTTTTTTCTTCTTTTTCTACTTTTTCTTCCTTTTCTTCTTTTTTTTCACTTTCTTCATTTTTCATTTCAGTATTTTCATCTTCTTTTTTTTCAATTTTAGGATATTGTCTCATTCTTTCAGTTTGAGGAAAATTAGAAGTAGTTTTATTAAATTTATCTTCTTTATCTTCATCATCATTACCAAAGAAATTTCCTCCAAAAGTTTTATTTAACAATTTAAAAAAATCTTTATTTGAATAAGTATCCCAAGGACTTTCATTTTCTTTAGAACCCATTCTATTAATTTTTTGAGGTTCACTATCTTCTTTATCAATATAATCTTGTATAGATTCTATAAAATTTTTTTCATCTTTTTCTTCTTTTTTAACAAGTTTCTTATTATATCTATAAGCTTCATTAGGAGAAGGTTTTTTAGGATATTCTAAATCAAAAGCATTAGCTCTAATATATTTTCTATAATATTCCATTGCTTCTGTTTTATACATAATATCAGGATCTAAATAACGTAATTTTGGATAATCATATGTTATAAATTCTAATAATTTTCTATTGCCTCCATAATATAAAAGTTTTAATTGTTCATTTGAAAAATTTCTTATTCTATTTGGTACTATTACACTTATGTAATCTGGTAATTGTCTGTGAATTTCAGCACAGTCTGCACATAAAAATATTGCATTGTTTAATGATACGTATTCTGGAGTTTTATATGCTCTGTGACAATCGAAACATTCATAATTTAATTCATCGTTCATTATTTCTTTTAACATTGTGTTTCTACTTCCATTTTGATATGGATATCGTGTTGTGAATGGATAAAAAAAGTCCATTATTTTTTATTTTTTTAATTTTTTATTTTTTTTTATTGTATTTCCTTTTTATATTTTTTGATTTATTTTTTTAAATATCTAGAACATTAAATTTTTGTTTTCTATAATTATAATTATAATTTTAATTTTGAAAAATTAAAAATCAAAAAAAAAAAGATGTATAAATTAATTTTTGTATTTAAAAATTATATATTTAAATCAGATATATATTTAATTAAAGTATTCCTATTAACTTTATTTGCAAAAATATTATCACAAATAAAATCCTGAATTGAAATAGGTAAATTAATATAATATAAAAGTATTTTCATATCAATAAATCTTCCTTTATCTTTTTTAATAGGAAAATTTTTAACAGAGTAAAATCCTTTAGGATTCAACCCAGATCTAAAAGGAAGATGATTAAAAAAATATTCACATAACAAAGTTAAAATATCATAAATTTCAGATTGAAGTAAAGTAATATAACCATAAGAGCCATCATCACCAACATAAAAATAATTAGGTTTAACTGTAGTTAAAGGAGAGAATCTTATTTCATTTACAATTTTACCTAAATAAAAATCAGCAACTTCATTCATTTCATATCTATTATTTAATTTATGTATTAAAAATATATGACCATTTTTTCTATCATCAAATAATATTGTTCCTAATATTTCAGAATCACCCCAAAATTCTAATGAAGTAGAATGATATTGTGAATAATCTTTGAAATAAACACATAAATGTGGATGTTCATTATTATTTGATTTTAATACTGAAAACCATGTTATTGATTCTAATATATCTCCAATTATTAAAAAATTTTTTTGCATTTTTGAACATGTTATTAAATTCTTACATTCTGAATTTCTTGTATCATTTGAATATATTCCTTCCATTGTTGATAAATCTGAATAAAATTGATATATATTTATTTTTGAGCCTTCTCCTACTAATAATATTTTCTCATATGAATATATCATTGATATTGTACCACGAAATGAATCATTTTCATATACTTTTTTTAATTTACTATTTTCAAATTCAAAAAATTGTATTTTTGCTCTTAATGGATTATTTTCATCACCTTGAATATTTAAACCTATTGCTAAAAATTTTTTTCTTTCATTACTTTTATCATTTTTTGGTACTTCAACAATACGACTTTCAATTATTACTTCATTTTCATTAAATTGATAATCATCTAATGCTTCTGGTGTTTCTGTTCTTAATGTTAAATGATATATAAAATGAGGATGTTTTAAATTTTGTCCTTGTTGATAATTTGTCAATCTTAATTCTTTTTCTATTAAAAAATAACAAAAAATAAAATAATGTTGTGTATAATTAAATATTTGCATATAATTGACAGAAACTGGAAAATGATTTAATTTATTTGATCTAATTAAAATTGAGTGATTTTCTAATGAATAAAATTTTGGTATTGAACATTGTTTTAATGAACCATTTTCACATATTAAAAAACCATTTTCAATTGCTTCATTTGAATATTCTGTAAATGTAGTAAAACTATGTTCTTTAGGAAAATTTGAAAAAGGTAATATACAAATTTCACCTGATTTTTCATATATAAATTTTTGATATCTATTTATATTTATAAGTATACCTGGAACATTATGAATATTATTAAATTTAATAAAAATATTTGAACCTTCTAACATAAAAAATTCTTTATAATTTAAATTTTGTAAATATTCTATATAAATTTTTTTTAATCCAATTACTATATTTCTTTCTTGCAAAGAACAAATGTACATTTCATAAATAATAATAGCACCATTCTTATATAAAAAACATAAAAGAGCTTTTTTCTTCAACACATCAAAGAATAAAGCTTCAGGAGTTTCAGAATTTATATTCGGAACAACATCTATATATATTTTATTTGTAGGATCTGAACAACATTTAAAATAATCTTCTGGATTATTTGTTACTAAATAAGGAAATTCATTTATTAAGGTATTAAATAATAATGGAGTGACTTGACCTCCGTATGGACATTCTAATAAGGAATTTATATCGTAAATTGCGAGGGAATGATTAGAATAATATATAATTATAAAAGAAAATGAATAAAATGATTTTGAATTAATTGAATATTTTAAAATTGAAGGAGAGTTTATAAATTTAGAAATATTTTTAAAACGAACAAAAATTGAATCATTTATTTTTTTTTCTTTATAAGAATTATTTGTATTTTGGCTAGGAGAATTATGGAAACTTATAAGAATAATATTAGAATGATCCTTATTACTTACAACCATACAATTTGTACCAAATTTACATTTAAAAATCAAATTATTAATATCTGTATTAATATTATTATTAATATTATTAATATTATTATTAATATTATTATTTTCACTATTTGTAATATTAAATAAGGATTTTGTATCATAAGAAACTAATAAATCCAACATTTGAGTATATATTTGTATTTTATGTGTAGAAACAATTGCAATATATGATATAGTTTTTTTTAATTTTAAAGTTTCTATTTCTATTTGACCAGATGATATCATTTTTCCCTTTTGATCAAGTACAATACTATCAGTTATATTCTCAAATGTATCACCTTTTAAAATAATTGTCTTTTCATCTTTTAATTTACAAATTAAATACTCTGTATAATTTCTAAATCTTATACTTTTAATAAAAGCAAAATCATATACATTATTTTCATAATTTTCAAAATATACAAATTTATCATAAAAAAAATTTAATTTACCATTATCACCATAACCATTAGTGAATACTACTTTCATATTTTTATTATCATCTAATAAATTCATATTAATAATAGGACTATAATTAATAATTCTATCAACAATAATATAATTATTTTGATAAAAATAAAGAACAATACCATCAGAAAAAGGTGAAGAAAGGAAAAATAAACCAGGTAAAGGCATAGTAATAATATTATAAGGAGCGCCTAAACTATTTAAATTATTATTATTTGTTTTAAAAATAGATTCAATTGAATATGAATTATTTCCAAATTGTAAAAAATAAATTCTTCCTTGAGAATCAGTAAAAATAAATGAATTACTATTTAATATATAATATCCACCTCCTCTTAAATCCATACATTTATCCATATTTGTTTTATCATCTTGACCTTGAATATTATTTTCATAATATAAAGGATTTAATATTATATTAAATGCTTTTTTTTCATTTATTTTATATACTTGAATTGCATATGGTATAAATAATATTAATGTTTTTATTGAATCATTTTCTAAAACAAAAAAGTCTAAGATTTCATTATCATTTGATTGAAAAATTTTTTCAAAAGTTTCTATTTTTCTTGTTTCCATATCAACATTAATATATGCTACATTGACAAAATTTTTATCAAAAACAATATTATTCATTGCATCATATATTGGATTTTGGTCCCAATATAAAATATAAAATTGGATATTTTTTTCTAATTTAGAAGAAAGTTTAAAATCAAAAGGTAAAATATCATATTTCGAATTTTCTTCATATTTTTTAGAAATATATATTTTAATAATTTTATAAATAGATTTTTCCTCCAAATTTATACAAAGTGAAGGCTCAAAAAATTCATCTCCCTTCAAAGTATCATAATATAATTCTTGCTTTTCAATATCGGTTAATTTAAAATGTTTTTCAGGATTTAAACTTTTAATTATATTTAATTTATTATCATTATATGTATAAATTATGTAATTAGATGATAAGGAAGAATAAATTTCTAAAAAATTTTCTGAAAAAATTTTTCCATTAAGATTTGAAGAATCTAAAGCATAGAGTGCAAGAGTTTGGAAATCATTAGAAAAAGATTCAAATTGAATAAATGAAAGTTTATTATTATCTATACTTAATATAATACTATTAGTGTTATTATTTACTAATGGATGGAACTTTTCAATCCAAGTAATCTCACCAAAAATATTATATTTAAATAGTAGATTTAATTTATATATTTCTTGGTTTTCCATAGAATCAAATTCATAAATTGATTCAAATTCATATATTTCAATATGATCCTTCACATTAGCACATATTTGTTGAATTTTTTGATTTTGATTTAAGGAGAAATTAGGAACAAAAAATCCACTTATTGCACCATTTATTTGAGTTGATGGAATTTTCTCTGAATGAAAAACAGAGGTTGAATTTTCCATTTTTTTATCTAAAATTAAAATTTTAATTAATTTATAAATAAATTTTAAATTTATTAAAAAGACAAAAAATAATATATAATAATAATAATAATAATAATAATATACTTTAGTTATTCAAATTAAATTCAGTTTGGAGGAATATATGATCTGAAGGGAAATTTTCATTTGGTATTCCTTTTTCAAAATTTAAATATTCTATTGGCATAATTTTATTTATTATATTTATATTATCAGATATAAAAATATAATCAAATTTTAATTTTTTTATTCCT
This sequence comes from Isotricha prostoma, assembly GCA_023807205.1. Classification (NCBI taxonomy): domain Eukaryota; phylum Ciliophora; class Litostomatea; order Vestibuliferida; family Isotrichidae; genus Isotricha; species Isotricha prostoma. Next base: position 10,344 of record JAJMZS010002997.1, on the reverse strand, counting down.
TCATCCATTGTATCAATTACCATTGTAAATTTATTATTATCTTTTTCTTCATTTTCAAAAATAGATTTAAAACCATTTTCAATCATAATTTTAACACATTCAGATTCAGGTCCAGTATTAAAATCACCACATAATATATATTTTGATATTTTTAATTTTTTTAAATTATTATCATTTTTTAAATTATTAATCAAATTATTAACTTGTTTAATTCTAATTTGTTCATTTTTATCCCAAGCCGTTAAATGAGTAATAATTAAGCAAAAAATATTAAAAGGATAAAACATTTCTTGTAATAATGCAACAAGTGCAAAATTTTGTTTAACATTATTTCCTAAAAGATATCTATAATTCTTAATTAAATTAAATTTATATCTATTATAAACTAACATTATTCCTAATGGAGTATTTGGTCTTTGAAAATAAACAGAATCATATAATTTTTGACCAACAATATTATTTAACATCATATATAAATCATCTTGTTTATCAACTTCTACAAAACAATATAAATCAGAAATATTATCTTTTATTGATAATAATTGAGAAAATAATTTTACTCTATAATCCCAAATTTTATATTTTAATTCAATATTTGGTGCAGTTTTCCAATCATAACTATATTCATCACATAATATATTCCAAAATAATAATTTATAATTCATTTTAATTTGTTCTATTTCATTAAATTTGGAATATGGATTAACTTTGGGATTATACCAAGAATCCATATTTAAATTTAGAAAAAACTTACAAAATATATATTATTTAATTGTTTTTTTTTTCAAATTAAAAAATGGGTCAAAAAATGATATCGAATAAATATAAAGTTCCAAAAGGAGAAGAAGGTAATAAATAAAAAAATAATTAAAAAAAAATTAGTATCAAGAAATAATTTTGAATTTGTTAACGTAATAGGAAGAGGAGGATTTGGAAAAGTTTGGAAAGTAATAGAAAAAAGTCGTAAAATAAATTATGCATTAAAAGAAATGTCAAAAGTAAAAATTATAGATAAAAAAAGTGAAAGATCAATAAAATATGAAAGAGTACTATTATCAAAACTAAATCATCCCTTCATAGTAAATATGTACTACGCATTTCAAGACTATGATAATTTATATTTAGTAATGGATTTATTAAACGGAGGTGATTTAAGATATCATATATGTAGACATAGGAAATTTTCAGAAGAACAAACTCGATTTTTCATTGCTAATATTATTTTAGGTTTAGAATATATTCATTCAAAAAATGTTATCCATAGAGATATTAAACCAGAAAATTTAGTTATGGATGAAAATGGTTATTTAAGAATAACTGATTTTGGTATTGCTAAAATTTATAATGCTAAAAATTCACATGAAACAAGTGGAACTCCTGGTTATATGTCACCTGAAGTTATGAAAGGACAAAATCATACTAAAGTTGTTGATTATTTTGCTTTAGGTGTTATTGGTTATGAATGTATGATGGAAAGGAGACCTTATGTTGGAAAAAGTAGAAAGGAAATTAAAGAACAAATGATGTCTGTTCAAGCACAAATTAAAAATGAAGATATTCCTAATGGATGGAGTAGTGAAGGTGTTGATTTTATTAATAAATTGTTAATTAGGAAACCTGAAAAAAGATTAGGATATAAATCTATTGATGAGTTGAAAAATTCACAATGGTTAAAGTTTTATCCTTGGAAAGAATTAGAAGAAAAATCTTTGTCTTCACCTTTTCTTCCTGAAAAAAAAGATAATTATGATAAAAAATATTGTATTGGAGGAGATAAAATTGGATTGGAAACTCATCAAAGATATGAACAATATAAAAATAATGAAAATTATTCTAAAATTTTTTATAATTTTACTTATTATCCTATGCTTGATGATACAATTGAACATGAAAATTTTGATTTAGAAACATATATTAATAATAAAGAATCTTTTATTTCAAATGATAATAATAGTAATATAAATAATAAAAAAAATATTCTTACAAATAATGATGATAATTTGAATAATAATAATAGTAATAATAAAAGTAATAATAATAATAGTATTATAAATAATATTAATAATCAAAATATGAGGATAAATTATAATAAAAGAGTACAAAGTGCAAATATTAAAATAAATATTAATGAAAGTAAAATTGTGAAAGAAAAACCAAAATTACCGTTAAAACATAGAAAAATGATTAGTGAATATATGAAAGATAAAAAATCAACAAAAGAAAATTTAACAAAAGTAAATAAACAAAAAATAACTCCATCAAAAACAAATGGAAATAATAATATAAATAATACTAAAAAAATATTTTCTCAACCAAAAAAAAACCCAAGACATCCAACATCAAATAGTAAAGAAAAAAATAAACAAATACCTTCATCATATAATACTCCATCAAATAAAACAATATTAAAACCAAATGTATTAACTCCATCATCAAATCTTCAATTTAATTATGGTAATTTATTAAATAAAAATATAAATATATCAACAAATATAAAAGATAATATTGCAATGACAAATATATTAAAACATTTAAGAGATTCATCAAATAATAAAAAAGAAAAATTAAAAACTCCATCAAAATCAAATAATAATAATATAAGTAATATAAATAATAATATTAATAATAGTAATTTTAATAGTAATGATAATAATAATGGACAAAAAAAACCAAGTTTACATAGAAGTAATAGTCATTATACTAATTTATTATTAAAATCTAAAGAAACAAATAATCAAACTTTAAATTCTCATAGAAATAAAATTTTTTTATCTCAATATGGAATTGCTGGTGTTACTATTAAGAAAGTAAATAAAAATAGTTCACTTCCAAAGAAATTAAGTCAAAAAAATAATACAAGTAAATTAACTGAAACTCCAAGTTTAAAAAAAAACCCAAGTACAAATTCTATGATTATAAGAAATAAAGGTACTAATAATTCACATAATAGTACAGGAAGTAGTTCTACTTTAACTAATAATACAAATAAAAATAAAACTATTATACATTAAATTAATATAAAATTTCATTGTTATTTTTATATATAATTTTTCAATGATATTTGGTATTTTTATTTTTACTGATTAATAGTAAATATAATAATATTTTATGATAAAAATTATTAATGATGATATATATTTAAATCAAAGTTTATATAATTTTAGGATAAATGATTTGAAAAAATTATATATTTTTTTTAATTAATATAAAATACTTTTTTTCATTTGAATAAATTTATAATTAAAAATTAATAAAATTTCTTTTGAAATAATATTTTTTTATCTTTTTGATTATCAAATTGTGTTTAAATATTTTAAAAGAATATTTATCTTAATAATTATCATTAATTTTTCTTCATTATCATCATAAACTTTGAAAAATTATATTATTTCATGAATTAAAAATCTATTTTCATCTTAAATATATAATTAATTATATATTTGATTAAAAAGTATTAATATTTTTAAATCTATATTTAGTACATTAATTGTTTTAATTTATAATAAAATGTTTTTTTTATTTGAAATATAAAAATAAAATTAAAAATTAATTTATGGCATTTTGTGTGAGAAGTGATAGAAAAATAAATTTTGAAGATAAAAATAATCCAAATATAGGACCAGGTTTATATGTAAAAATATCAAAACAAGTATTCAAAAGAAATAAAATACCTTTTAATTCATCAACTTCTAAAATTATAATAACAACAAATAATACACCTGGAGTGGGTACTTATAATATAAATAACGATGGTTTTGACAAATTAAAAAAATCTCAAAATAATGAAAAGAAAAATATAAGTTTTTCAAAAGATTCGAAAATTTTAACGAACAATAGTTCAATTGATAAGTCATATTATAATTATAATTTAAATCAAGAAAAATTAGGTTTTTTAACTAAAGTAGAAAGATTTAAACCATTATTAAAAGAAGATGAAATAACTGAAATAATAAAAGAGAAAAATGATAAAAAAAATAAAAATTTAATTAAAAGTCGTTCTCATTTAAATGTAAGAAAAAGTAATGATTTAAAAACTGGAAGTTTAGATAGAGTATTAAGTATTCAATCAAAAGATATGAATGGTTATGGAATTGGTTATTTAGAAAATGCACAATTAAATATTTTATCAGTAGATAATATTACACCTGGTCCAGGTTATTATAATCCATTATTTCAAAGTAAAAATCAAATTTTAAATTGGGAAAAATCAATTAATAATGAAAAAGACAAAAAATTAGAAGACTTTAAAAATGATATTATTCAAAATATGAAAAATAAAAGTATAAATATTAATCCATTAAATAAAAAGAATAGTAAATTAAATTCAAAAAGAGAAAATTTAATATTTAATGAACATTATTTAGTTGATAAAAATAGAAAAAAAAATATTGTAGAACAAATTGAAGAAAAAAGCAAAGAAGAATCAAATGAAACTCCAGGTCCAGGTTATTATGAAAAAGAATTAATAGAAAATGAAAAAGAAAATAAAAAATTTAATAATTCAATAGTAAATCAATTTTTACAAAAGAAAATATCAAAAACAATTCAAAATTTTGGTTCAAGATGTAATAGATTTATTGAAAAAAGATTAAGTGAAGATAATATTGGTCCAACTACTTATTTTATAAAAACAAATTATAAAAAAAAAGAAAGGGAAAGTTATTATAATATTATGAAAAAAAATCATTCAAATGATGATCATAAAACAATAATTAATAATATAAATTATCCTGGGCCAGGTTCATATAATATTTGTAAGAGTTTTATTAAAAAATCTAATTCACAAAAAGAATTTTTAAATAGTGATGAAATTAGATTTAATTATGAAATAAAGGAAAAAGATATTTTACCTGGTCCTGGTACTTATATTAATCCTATTGAAGAAAAATATGAAAATCAATATAAAAATGTTAATAAAGAAAAAGTTAATTATGATAAAGATAGTTTTGAATATAAATTAAGAAATAGAATAAAAATAATTCAAGAACAAAAAAAAAAGTCTCCTTGTGTTGGTTATTATTTTCCAGAAATTGTAAATTCAATTCAATATAATTTATTAAAAAAATATAATCCTGCTCAAAGTGTTCGTTCTGGATTTTTACAATCTTCTAAAAGATTTGAAATTAAAAAACCACTTCATGATAATTCTCCTGCTTCATATAATCCATATATTTATGAAAATATAAAAAATAAACAAATAAATCCAAGTATCTTTAATTCAAAAGAAAAAAGATTTTTTGAATTTAAAAATAAATCACAAATTGGTCCTGGACAATATAATATTAATAATAGTGATGATTGGAATAAAAAATCATTTAATGTTCTTTTTTATTAAAAAATAAAAATTATATAATATAATAATGAAAAGTTTATAAAAAAAAAAAATGATATTTATATATGTGAAAATAAATAATTAATTCAATATATAAAATTAAAAATTTCCAAAAAATCAATTTTTATAAATAATTAAAAAAATTCATAACATATACATATAAAAACATTATAAAATGTCATCAAACCAAATAAAAATAAAAGATTCAGAATTAAAAGAAGAAGATCATAATCAAATATCAACAAAGAGAGGTTTATCAGAAGGAGAGCAACTAGAAACAATAAATCCTCAAACTTCATCATCTCAAAACCCAACAGAAGGAAACCAAGAAAAAACTCCTAAAAAATATGGAGAAACAGGTTATCGTTGGTATGTAATGATATCATATTTTACATTAACATTTGCAAATGGTCTTCAATGGGTAACATTCTCATCATGTGCAGATAATTTCTCAGAAGCATATAAAATGCCATCATGGAAAGTAAATATGTTTTCATTAATGTATATGATAATTTATCCTTTTGTATGTATTCCTGAAGGATGGTTAGTTGATTCTTATAGTACAAGATTAGGACTAATGATTGCTAGTGGTTGTACTCTTGCAGGAGCTAGTTTTAAACTACTTATTAATAAGAGTATGGCTTGTGCTTTCATTGGTCAATTCTTTGCTGGTTTTTTTCAACCTGCTATATTAAATTCACCTGGTAAAATTGCTGCTAATTGGTTTAGAGAAGATATGAGAACTTTAATTACTACTATTTGTTGTTTAAGTGATACTATTGGAATTCTTGTTGGGTTTGTTTTCCATGTTCCTATTATTGATAGTAAACATAAAGGTGAGGATTTTAAAAAAGATTTCTGGTGGTATGTTTTTTATGAATTTATACTTAATGTTGTTTTTTGTATTCCTATGTTTTTTGTTACTAAAAATAAACCTGATATACCACCTAGTCCATCACAGGATGAAAATAAAAGACAAGAAGAACCTGGTTTAAAAGATAGTTTAAAATTACTTTTTGGAAATAAAAGATTTGTATATTTACTAATAGTATCATTTTTCATTGTTGGTTATTATGATGTATATAGTACAATAATAAATTCATATTTTGATTTATATGGAATATCAGATAGTAAATCATCATACATTTATTCAATATCATGTGTAATTGGAATGGTATCTTCAATTATTGTTTCATATGTTGCAGATAAAACACAAAAATTTAAATTAATTATGGTTCTTTTAGCAATTATTGGAATGGTATTTCAAGCACTTTTTACTTTATTGATGCATTTATCTGAAAGTAATAAACATGTTCATGCTTTTGTAACTGCTTTAATTATGTATTCTTTATGTAATGCTGTTGTTGTTCCTTTTTATACAATTGGTATGAATTATGCTTGTGAAATTACTTTTCCTGTTGGAGAATCTATTAATGGTGGTATTATGATGAGTATGAGTCAAGTTTCAGGAATTGGTGGAACTTTTCTTTGTGATTATTTAATTAATCATAAAAAAAATATGAAATATTTAACTAATGTTGTTTTATTAGGATTTTTTGTAGTTGCTTCTATTTTTGTGTTTTTATTTGATGAAAAGTTAGATAGACATGAAGCTGAAAAAGATACTAAATTCAAAGAATTAAATCAGAATAAAGAAAAAGAAGAAGAAGATGAAGGAAAAGATAATAATGATAAATTAGATAATCCTGAAACTATTGAGGTTAAAGAAAATAATTATAATGGTAATAATATTGAGAATGGGGATAATAAAGATATTGCAAAAAATTTACTTAAAGCTTAATTTTGAATTTGTAAGTAGATGTAAGATTAATATTTTCCTAATAATATATTTGAATATATAAGATATTTTTTTATTTATATTTTTAAATTTTGTTTTTCGTATTGAACTGAGATAAAATATTTTTTTTAATAAAATAACTTATTATTATTAGTAAAAAATATAAAATTGTAATATATAATTATTCACTTTTGTGAATTTAAATTCTATAACATTTTTTGCCATAAATTTTAATTCCCCTTTTAAGATTTTATCAAAAAAAAATATATTTAAAATAAAAAAAACAAAAAAAAAAATTAAAACAATCTAACTCTATAAATAATTATATAATATTAAATTAAACTTTTTTATACTCATCAAGATCTTCTAATTCTTTTTCCTCTTCTTTTACATCTTTTTTCTTACTTCGACAACAACAAATACAACAAATAGCAATTAAAATTATAAGACATCCTCCTACACCTATTAATACATTAGTATTTATAGGAAGAATTGAATAAGAAGCTTTTGGATTTGGATCATAATATAAAGTATAAAGTGAATTATCTAATTGAGTTTTATCTAAAGCAGTAGCAGAAACTACAATTAAATATTTTTTCTCTTCCTCGATTGGTAGACTAAATTTAATATTACTTTCTTTTACATTTGCATCATAAAAAACTTTATTTGGATTTTTTTTAAGAAGTTCATCTAAATTAGTATTTTGATTTAATTCAGTAATATAAACATTATATTCAGAATTAATATTAATAGATTTTAAGAAAGGAAGAACTGATAATTCAAGTTCAGTTTTTTTTTTATTTTCTACCTTAATATCAAATTTATTAACATCAATTAATTTCCAATTAACTTTTTGAATATAAGTATAATAAACTAATATATCACAATCTTCTTCAGATTGAAATCTAATTCCTTTTGCAAGATTAATATCAGGAATGATTAAAGTAGTTCTTCCATTATCACCAAGTAATAAAGTTTGAACATTATCAAATGCATCATAATGATAATCAATATAATCTACAATTGAATAATATATTGAACTTTTTATTGGTGTTCCTAGATAAATTGTTATTATTAATGTATAATCTTCAATTGTTTCATTTCTGATATCATTATCTAAAGGTAATAAAAATTTATAACTTGATTCTGGTTTTAAATGAAAATAATTTAATTGTCTTATTTTAAATGTATTAGTTTTATTAGTATAAAATAATAAATCTACTTCTTCTTCTTTTAAAGTTTTTTCAAATCTACAAGTTGAAAAAGCAAAATAATTTTTATTAAGATCACTATCATAATGTAAATATGGATTAAAGAAATCAATATTTAATTGTTTATTAACAGGAAGTAATTTACCAACAGCTCTATTTAAATGAGGAGTATAAGTAAATTCTTTCATATTAAAAGGTTGTTTAAATATATAAGCAGAAATTGCATCAATTGTACTTGCACTATTAATTTGATATCTGAATCCAAGAACATCTTTATATTTTGATAAATCATCATATGGATATTCACTTTCCAATACTCTATGATAAAGAAGGAATAATGTTGGTTTTTTTACTACAATTTCAATTTGTTTTCCTACTAAAGGAACAAATTCATTTATTTTATGTTTATTTTCAACAACTATTGGATTTCCTTTTAGATCTTTCATATATAATTTATAATTTCCTGAATTTAATGCATTAATATAATCTGTTTCAACATCTAAATTAATTGTTCTTTTATTTTCTACAAATATATAAAAGTATTTTGTATAATAAGTAAATTTAAAATCAGTCATTTTATCTGTATTAGTTCTAATTAATTGGAAATTAAGAAGACAAACTTTACTCAAACAATTAATTGTAAAAACATAAGTATGATTTCCTGAAACAGTCAATAAATTATTTCCTCTATGAATTTCTTTATCATATTTAATTGAAGTAACTTGACTTTTTCCATAAATATTATAATCAATATTATAAGTACCACTTAAATGAATAATATTAACAAAATATCTTTCACTTGTTTTTTTTGTAATAGAATCTTTATTTAAAATAAATTTATGTATATCATCTTTATTTTTAGGAATAATTTGATGAGTAGAAATTAAAAGTTCATAACTTTCCCAATTTAATGTTCTATAATATTCAATTTGAGTATGTTTAGCAACAAAAGTTTCTTCAATATCTTTATTTGAAAATATTTCCATAATATATCTATTTCTATCCATTTGAATTAATTCCATAAAATTAAAAGTATTAATTGTTTCATCAATATGGTAAATATTTGATGGAGCAATATCTAAATTTTCAACAAAAATTGTAATAAGAGATTCTCCAGTTCTTTTAATTTCATAATCAATAAATTTTTTTAATGATTTTAAATGAATATAAAAATAAATTGGAGTATTTGCTTTTATTTTATGAGGTTTGGAGATAATATCAGTGACAGTTGTTTCATGATGAACAAAAAATTTTGGTTCTGGGCAAAAAATTTTAGTATCTTTATCTTTTCTAAAAGAAACTGATAAATAATGTTGTCTTTTATCAGTTTTTTTAAATAAAATTCTAAATCTTTTACCATCAGAGAAAGATTCAATAACAATTTTTTCAAGTTCATCTTCATTTTCTTTTATTGATTTTGCTTCATTTTCATCTTTAGAAAATTTTTTATATAATGGAGTCAAAGAAAATTCAGTTTCTGTAAAAAGATTAATAACACTTGAAGAATTGTTTGGTATTTCATCTAATGAAATATAAAATGTGAAATATGATTCTATTCCTGTTGAATATGTTGATGCTTTATTTGGGTCCAATTGAACTACATTTGATGTGATTAATGGAAGAATAAATAAAATAAGATATCCTGATTTCATTTATTTTATATAATCTTAAAATTCATTTATATATGGATTTTAATCAAAAAAATTTATTTTATTTTTCTTATAATATAATATCAATAATATTTTTTTTATTTATTAAGATTTTTTTTATCATTTTAGTTTTATTTTTTATCAAATTGAAATTATTTGAAGATAAACTTTTTAAAAATTGTATCTCTAAATAAATATTAGTTTAATTATAATATATAAAAAATAATAGATTGCTTTTAAAAAAACAGATTTGGAATATAATATCAATTATTTAATTATTATAATTTTTTGTTGAATTTTTCATTTTTTATTTTATTTTTTTTTTTATTTTTTATTTTTAAGTTTTTTTTGTTG